>JAMLFY010000007.1:18516541-18661420 GCA_030441495.1 Dalbergia oliveri
GTTAGGTGGTAACCCTAGTAACTCTTCCGGGAAAACATCGGAATACTCGTATACTAAGGGATATGTTCCAACCTCTCCTGTGATAAACTAGTATCTCAGCATCTGCTAGGTACCCATGATAACCTTTTCTCAACAATTTTTGAGCCACCATGAAAGTAATCAAATTACTTGGTAACCAATCTGAATCACCTTGAAATGTGAATGGCGCTTCACCTGGAATGCTAAAATTTACCACTTTATTGTAGCAATCTACATTAGCATGACAAGAAGCTAACCAATCCATCCCAATATCACATCAAAATCTATCATGTTAAGAACTCTAAGGTCAACTAATAAAAATTTACCACCCATTGAACTTCACATGCTCTAAACACCAAAGTGGCTAACAAGGTGCCCATTGGCATAACTACTATCAAAGGTTCCTCAAATGGTGTAGGATCCCTTCCAAAACAAGATGCAAAGGAAGGTGATACAAAAGAATGGGTAGCTCCCAAATCAATCAAAACATGTGCATCATGAGAACCTGGAATCTGCCTCAGCAGCATTAGATGCCTGAGCATCTTGTCTCGTCATAGCAAAAACATGAGCTTGTCCTCTACCATCCTATCCCTTGACCTCTTGCACCCGATCTTCTACAACTTCACTAAATCCTGCAGAATCCTCATCCATGCGAATCATTGCCCTATCGACCTGGAATCGTAGATGTTGTAGCTCTACTGACGGAAGGCTAAAAGTGCATCATAGGACAACTTCTAGCAAAGTGTCTAGTCTGCCACCTGATAACACCATGTAAAGCCCTGTCTACATGGTCCAAAATGTGCTTTCCCACATGTAGCACAAGTAGGAAGGACTTAAAATAATACGTCTGATGCGGTAGAAATCCTCGACTAGGAGCACTACTGGCGTCTGAACTACCATGGAAGGTCTGTGACTAAAGGGCTCTCTGTTTGACCTGAAGGACCTAGACTAATATCATCTCTTGAGATCCCCCCTGCAGCCCTGATAGCCACAAAAGCGCCTTCTGAACTTGACCTCTTGCGTGAGTCACGTGATGCTCCACTTTTATCTTTGCCTCCCTGCTCCATGGCCAAAGCCCTCTGGAAAGCTTGCTCATATGTCATCTTAGAACCCACTAGTACCCTATATATATCGGGCCTTAAACGATCAATGAAATTAACTCGTGCTGCCTCAATCAACCATGTGCGATGCATATAGCCAACTTTTCAAATTGGGTGCTATATTCCATCACAATCATCTGATTTGTCTACATAAAGAGTGAAACCTGCTAACCGAATACTCTTTGGTAGGAAATGAGTTGAAATAATGGGTAAACTCATTCCAAACCAAAGGATGATCCTCCGGCCTCGCATGAAGCATAGTCTCATACCAACCTCTTGCCACATCTCGTAGTGGAAGGCTGCCAACTTAACCATTCGAGTAGGAGAATATTCCAAAGCTCTACATATCCAAGCCACATCATCTAAGAATCTCTCAAGGTCCTCACTGGAGTCAGAACCACTAAACACCAGAGGGTTATGCCTCGTAAATGAAGACAAAGAAACCATTGGCCCTTGATGGTGTACTAGTGGTTCCTCAACATTTGCCACCTCTTGACTAGACTCTGAACCCTCCTAATTTTGATCTACATGAGGCTATCGATTTCCTCCAAGGGCATTCACCAATTGTTGAATTGATTGTTGAACATTATCCATACTCGAGGCTCAGCTAGTGTAGGATCCCCACATGTAGCTCTAGGAACTTGGAATTGGGGTATCGCACCCGTGTACGTCTAGCACGGGCGGACACGCCCACCACCTCTTGTGAGGCTTGCATGAGGTTGAGTGGAAGCCTCATCAGTAGTCGGCCTCCTAGGTTTTTTCGGGTGGCATCGTCACCTAGGACATAAATAGATCAGAAAAATAGATGTAATCATCATATGAGAATTACAAAGACAACACCAATAGAATTTGACAACTAGATCAAAAGACTCCAAGTTAACAATGGACACCTATAGCTTCCTACTTGTACGTTGTGCCCAGGTACACAAATTACAATTAAGATTCCATAATTGCCCAAATATTTGCAGCCATTAGGACGAACAAAACTTTCTGACTGCTCTATACAACTTTGTCACGACCCAATCTTAGGCCTGGTGCATAGACTAGATGAGCTTACTTAGCCGGCAAGCCTAAAGATATGATCTCACTAAAATAAATTTCAAACTTAAATACTTTGACTATCGAAAACCTGACAGCACCTTCCCTAAAAATGAACAACCCATATATCAAGTTTAACCTACACAACATAGTATCATAATCCAGATTCAGCCAGTACATTCCGTTATATACATACTATGGACAAGTTATACAAAAGCTCATGCTTAAACTCTTGTTCTTACATATAAATCAAAATATTCAACATATGTCCTATAGCTCCAAATATAAGAGTCAACAACCAAAAAGCCTAATTGGCAACAAAGGCCTACCAAAAAGAATGGGCAAATAACAATCCTAGGAACCTACTAAACAAAAATCTAAAGGAAAGGGATGGGTAAGTCAAAAGCCAGGTAAGGACTATAAACAAAGTGGACAAAAGGAGAAACAACAAATATCCAATATAAAATGGGATAGCCTATAAATCATACACATTTCTAAAAGCCAATAATAAAAATATAATAGTCCATACTTTCTATACTTCTTCCATTTGAAAATAAATACTTTTCAAAATTTTATTTCTAAGCAAAATCTCAAAAATAAATTACTAAACACATTTTCTCACTATTTTCTCCAATTCCTTATTTCATCATCAAATATTCAAATACTTACGAGGGTTACATAAGAAGCATAAATCTTATTTGGGGAGAAATCTCAACCCGTCAATCACAAGGTTTATTATTTCTCAAATAAAGTTTTTCAACTCTCTAACTAAGAGTATGTGCACATATGCCGTTATGTCTCTTCGTATGGTAAACGGAATACCATTATATCTCTTTGGTATGGCGGCAACGTATTGTCATTATTTCTCTTCATATGAGCGGTAATTAATTCTTAGAATCCATTATGGTTTTCTTAAATAAATTTTTATCAAACACAATTTACAAATCTAAAATTCAATCTTCATATTAATCTAACATTTCAAGTATCAAATATCATAAACTTTTCCAATGCACATTGAAATAACATATCAAAATCATGGCATTATAAAATCAACAAAGAGAGCTAGCAATAATTTCAACCAAATCATCAAGTCATATTTAATAACCATTATATTTAAGAAAATCAACTAATCAAATTAACCAAATAATCCAAGTAGTTTAAAATAAATTTTTATCAAATCTAATAAGTTAGTTTCTCCCATAAAAATAATTTAGAATACTTACTATGTAAATAGTCACTCACAGTACAAAGGGATGACTAGGCTCAGCAGCTCTGAAGGGAGTAGCTTGCTCCCGTCAATAAAATCTAGCCATAAGCTTTGACAAGTTTAAATAATTTATTTCAAAACAATTTATTAATTAGAAGCCATTGAACAAAATCCCCAATTTATGGAATAGGGCTCCTAAGGATTAGAAAAAAAAAAAGTCTTGACACTCCACTATAACCTATTAATATTAAAGCTTCTAACTCACTAGATTTATACTCAAAATATTAAACATATATCCCAACATTTTAAGTTACACATTTGGATATACCTAGAGTAATCAAAAATAGAATGAGATTGAGATTGAAGATTTACCTTAAATTTTGAAAGCTAGAAGGTATCAAGTTTTGATGAAAAAAATTAATAACTATATGATTTATTGGTTGACGATGGAGAAAGAAATGAAAATGGAGAAGAAGAAGAAGAAAACGAAGAAGAAGAATGGACGGGAAGAGGAGAGGAAGAGAGAGCGTGAGATGAGAGTTTTGAGGAGGGGTTCTGTGGTCTTAAAACCACCGTCTCTTCTCTTTCTACTTTTTTAACAAGACCTAAAAATTTACCAAACTGCCCCCCACTTAAATTTTTTTTTTTCCATTACGTTACAGGTTTTTATCACAATATGGCTCTATTTGTTTGTTGCTTTCGATTCTTTTCTAAACCAGTTTAGTCTGAAAATGCAGGTGCTTCTCAATACGTGCTGATGTGCTTAGTACTTAAGGCACTACAAGTTATAAAAATGTTCACATGTATCACAGTATCAAACTGAATTAATTAAGACTTAATAGCTGATGTTGCAAGATTAAATATTCAGTGTCTGAAAGATGCTACGCATACATAAGCTACTTCTCTATTATAATGTACTTTTTGCATTTGATAATGGTTTTTTCCCCTTTGCAATGGATTTGCTTGAACACAGATGTAACAGTATTACTATGCTTTAACTTCTACATTTTTATAATCTAAACTCTTGTCCAGTTTAACTACTATATCAGTTAAAAATGGGGATAAACAATTTATTAATCAAATTAATGAGTAAAATTATATAGAAAATTGTTTCATGAATCTTTCACCTCTATTTTTACCCAAACCAAATTGACCCTAAAGAGAAAACATATTAGTGCAACAAAATATGAAGCAAAAAAATCCAATATTCAACTTTATCTTCTCATAGTATAGAAAACATTGCATATTGCATAGGATCAGGAAAACACAATGCCTATCCAAATAAAGGGAAGAAGGAAGTATTCAAGATTTGGTTACTAAAACTCATCATACGGAGGTAACATAGAAAGATTTGTGGAAGCTGCAAAACCAGACAACAACTAAACCTGATTAGTGAAGAAACTATGTATGAGGAACAATAGAAGCAGAAAAGGGGAATGAAAATTGAAAAGTGTACAGTGAATACTTACCCCTTGTCATCATTCGTCACCGTTGTGTCCTTCCAAATCCTGCTTAAATACACGCATCCGCAGTGCTTCACTTCAAGAAGCGTACTTGCCAATGGTGGCTGTATGCACAAATATGGGTATTATAAGCTAGAGCATTCACATCGTATATGTAATGGACACGAGTATGCCAAAAATACTGCTACCTTAGTAACTAAATGAAACTTGTTCAAATCCTACGTGAGACTAACTTTTCGAAAAGAATGATAAGCATTGCTAAATATTCTTTATCATAAACAATCAAACAAATCTATTCAACAAAATCTATTTATGCATAATCCTTATTTTCAATTTCATTCTACATAAATTTGATTGATGGGCAAAACGAACAAGAATAGAACATAAATAACAATTAATCTCTAGATAGGTATATCTTTAACGGTTTTTCAAACAAGCAACTTTAAAAAATCAGAAGGAGTAAGTTTTGTATTAATTAGTGAGTTTTATTAATTTCCATTGTAGTAGAAGCATTGAAAAGTTTACAAAATAACTATCTTTGATCCCTTAATTAGTGTCATGGGAACTACTACAAAAATCATATTTTCAATATGTATATTATTATATTTAATGTATATTGCTAGTCCATATTTTATCTTTTTATACATCATCCAATTTACGTATTGTGTTCTGTGCAATACCGATTCCATTGACATAGAGCAGACACAAAAAATGTGAACTTAACAAGATGATGTACTCCTATGCGTTTATAATATCGATCAATTCATGCCGGGTAAGATGGAATAAACAGAGGTGATGAACTGATGATTCAACCGTGACCCCATATGTCTTTGCACTTTTAGCAACATTGAGCAAGCGACCTCCTACCCACAATCGGCAAGAAATCCGTATTGTCGACTTATATAGTTTATACTGTGTGACAAATGCTGCACACATAACCAAGCCAATCCAATTACAGTCATGCACATAGGGAAATAGCTCTATCTCCATGGTGTAACCCATACTCTGACAGCTGAACCAAGATGGAATTTGAGTTCCAGGAATAACAACAGTAATGGCAGAAGAGGTTTCCTTGTGGACCTGTAACCACAAAAGCCAGCTTTCATTTCTTAGTCTTACACAAAACACAGATATGAAGGAAGGAAGGAAAGAAGGAAGGAAAAAATGAAAATGCACCTTAAGACATTGTATCATCCATGAAAGAGCAATATTACACCAGCCTTCCATCCCAACTAATTTGGGGCAGTTGAAAATATGTAACCCTGCTCTTCCTTTCTTATTCATCCCATAAACAAATTCTTTTGGTACTGGCAAGCCAGCACGTAATGGGAACTCATCAGATAATAATGATGTTAGTTGTTTGCAATGATCTAAGTTCAAGCTTATGAGCTTGGGAAGCTCTTTTATGATACAAGGAAGCTTACTGAAATTGTTTCCTGCCAAATATAGTACTTCTAAACAATATAATGATACTATGGCTTCAGGAATATTAACAAGGTTGCAATAACTTAGATCAAGCTTCGCAACATATTGAAATGACCCAAATCAGAAGGCGCCACTGAACCAACTTTAACATTGTGTCTTCTAAAATTAAAGAAATGGAGAGGCAACATAAGCTTGAGCCTTTTAACAGCAGAGAAAGTTGATTGACATTGGATAGCAGCGTCACTTGTGCTTTGAAATAATTTTGAGCAACCCTGCAGATTAACAGTTTCAAGCGAACTCACATCACATATGGTGTTGGGGACTCTGTAAACTTGTGCAGTTCTTCAAATTTAAATAAGCAAGCTTTCTTAAAAGCCCAATGGACGGATGAATGTGCACAAGTTTTGTACATCCATTAAGGTTTAGCCGCTCAAGATTTGGGGCCAAACTTAAGTCTGGGATATTGAGAAGACTTTTGGAGTGGTAAAGATTCATAATTTTCAAATTGTATGAGCCTGTATTGGGTCAACAATAATAAACATCAGTGCCCACCATATTCACGCATTTCATTTGTTTTGTTTGACACGACTCAAGAAAAATGGTAAAAGAGAAAATGCTTAATTTTCTTCTTATGTTCATTATCCAAATCAAAATATAAAAATGGCATCCACAATACCTTTGTGCCGTCCCATAGTTGCTTGATACTGCTACAAGGTAAGACAATTCAACAAGTTTGCTTGTCTCACAGCTTGCTGGAAAATATGTGAATGGATATCCTCGCCAATGAAGAAATCGTAATTCATTGGAAAGACAGTTAAGATCTTCTGAAAATTCGCAAACTCATTTATCTAGGATGAGCAATCTAAGTTGATTCATTCTTGATAACACTTCTATCCTTGATGCTGTTTGTTTAACTTCAAATGGTGGGAAAGCCAAGTTTATGGCTTTAAGATTATCCATTGCCTAAAACAACACACAGAAGAAATAAAAACTTAGATTACTTGAATAGCTGTTAATTCCAGAAAATTGAAAATATACTGTTCTTCTAGCTATCAAAAAATTGTGTTTACCATCTTTTTGGACGCAATATGATAAAATCCTTGTAGCACCATATCCTACTCCACTTCCATGGCTCATCTCGCACATCTTGTCGAACAATTTTTGTGCCCAATTCTCGTAACATCCGATGCATTATAATTCTGAATTGCTAATGGTTATAAGTGATTTATCAATAAGAACTCTTATTCCAATATTTGTATGAAATCCACAACAATCTAGAACTCTCTTCACGTATTTTTCATTTTTGTTGTTAAAGAAACAAGCAATATCTAATATTTTTTTTCCTCTTGTTCTAACCCATCAAAGCTGATTTGAAGCACATCCATGATTTCTTTGTTCGAATTGTCTTTGAGTCTTGCCAATGCACTTCTCCACTTCAGAAATACTTCGACCACACAAAAATGATCCCAACACTTCAATTGCTAAGGGAAGACATTGAGCATATTTTATTGCAAGATCTATCAGCACTTTGTAATCTCTACTAATGTCATCAAAACTCATAATATAATCGTGTTTAAAAGCTTTTCTACAAAACAATTGATGAGTTTCATCCATATTTAGGAGTTGAGCATCATAAATAACATCCATTCCATACTCATTTAGATATGCCGATCTCTAGAAATTATAATGACTCCTCCCTCCAAGTAGGCTATCACGGTTCAAACCCAATTTCTCTAGTTGTTCAACTTTATCAACATTATCAAGTACAATAAGGGTCTTTAGATACAGTAACCTAGTTCTTATCAGATGGTTTGCCTCGGATATACTATATATCTCTGATTTTCCTTTAAAGTTTGGCAAATAAGTTGTTTTTGTGTAGCAATTGGACCACCATTATGATAAACTTTACTTATATCATCAATGAAACAACGAGCACCATATTGATGAAAGTTTCTATCATACACTGCTCTAGCAAGAGTTGTCTTCCTATCCACCCATTCCACAAAGGCCTACAACTTGAACATCATCATTGGATTCGAAGGCCAGAAGCTTTTCCAATTGTTCTACACGAGAGTAGATCCCAACTAGACCATCCAAACTTGATAACTTGTAACCTAATATGTTGTTAACCCTTTCAACAATTTTCAATCTCTCCATATTGTGGCCTGAAACATCAATGAGAAACGAGACACTAAGTCAACTTCCTCACATAGGACATCTCAAGACAAAATTACATAGATATTATTAAGGCGAGAATATTGAGGAGCTAGTTAATTAATTTTTTTAAAAAAAGGTGTTTATTACAAAACATGTATGTTTTGATCCAATTTGCATGTTGTTTCTTTGAAAAGTTATTCACTCCACGTGTCCTTATGGAAAAACAAGGCAAAAAATTCAACAACACAAAATAACATAGAAGAAAATTAAACATAAACTTTAACAAGGATATAATAATATGTATTCACCAAAACTATTGATGAAAAACCTTAAAACCTTGTTCAAGGTATCAATGGATGATCTATAGCACAAACATAAACATCAAATTTTATAGAAGATTATACTTACTTATTCTGTACATCCCAACCAGAGAGATCGGCCACTTGCTTTAAAGCTTCCCTCCATCTTTGCACCATCCCTAAATCTTGTTTGAATCTTTCTTCATGTTCAGCAAATGCTTTCCCATAATCCCCGCTCTGTTTCCGCACCTCAGATGGACTAACATCATAGAAAACAGGCAAACACTTTGTCCAGTTTCATTTATGCAATCTACAATCTTTGCCAGTTCCTGCATGCACCATGATGAGTTAGCATAGTTCTTAGAAAAGACAGCAACCAAAACCCGAGATCCTTCAATTGCTTGTATCAACTCAGTTGATATGTGTTCTCCTTGCTGAGATTCGTATCATCCCTGAAGGCAACTATGCCTTTTCTTGGAATGCAGCAAAGAGATGATCGGTGAAATTGTTGCGTGTGTCCTCGCCTCTGAAGCTCACAAACACATCGTATCTCCGCGTATTGCTAGATGATGAGATGCTTTGGATGCTCTTGCACTCCATTGAACTTAACTAGCAGAAGCTCACAAGTGATATATAAATCAGCCTTAAACGCGTTTTGTGTTCAGTGGAGTTCGGTCAAAAATGGCTGTAAATATAAAAAACAAAGATCAATATATTGTCACTTTTGAGAACAGCGAAAGTTTTTCAAAGGAAGAGGTCCCTATAAGGCCCACTTAAGGGGCAACACATGGGATCACCACGCCACAAAAGACTAATCAAATCATATATTATATGATCAAACTTTAAAATCATTGTTACAAATGTGAATATTTTGGTTGGCAAGAATTGGTGGAGTTTGTGGCAAAGGAAAGTTATATGGCATAATTAATTAAAAGTTCCAGGTGGGAATCACACTTGGACATTTAGGTGGCTGTGCATCTGATGCTTTGTGGACTAGGAGCCTGGATCATGCTGCAGACCTGCAGCTCTTGCTCTTTCTCTGTTCTTGATGGCAATGTCAAAAAGGGGTTGGAGTAGGTACTGCATGAGATAGTGCATTGTTATGCAGTTAAGAAAAAGCTCAGAAAGATATTATTGTAAAAGTTTAGTTATATATTATTGAAATAAAAATAATTATAATTGATAAATAATGATATTTTAAATAAATAATATATAGTATAAAAATTATAAATTATTAACTAGTAAAATATATAAATAAATAATATGTAATATATAAAAGTTAGGATTAATAATCAAAAATATTTTGGTGTAATATTCATTTTAAATTAAAATCTAAATAATTATGATTAAAAATAAAATATTAAAACATATAAAATAGTATAATTTATATTTATACAATTTATTTAAATAATAAATATTTAAAAAAATATTTAAATAAATAATAAAATTTAATATAAATTAAATTTTAATTAGTAAATATTTAAATAAATATAATATTTGAAAATTATATTTAAAAAATTAAAAAAATTTACTTATAATATTAGAATTATTTATAAATAAATGGTAATATTATGGAATATAAAATATAATATCTTATATGATGGTATACCAAATCCTGTATAATATTAAAAATTGAATTAATGCTCATTTTAATTCCTATTTTTAATTCATGAGTTATTTAGTCAATAACTTTTAAAATGAGTAAATTAATCATGACGTAAAAATGTGAGTAATTAGTCCCTCAACTCACTTTTATTTAATATTCTATCAATTAAATGATGATAGATAACCTTAAGTGATACCTCAACATGCCATATATCATCTGAAGTAAAATCAAGTTTAAAATGACTCAATTTTTATGTTTAAAATTATACAAAATGAATCATTTAAATATTTTATTTTAAATAATAAAATGACTCATTTTGTATAATTTAATATGCCAAAATAAGTTATTTTAAATTCTATTCTACCTTAAATGAGTGATATGATAAGATATACTTAATATTATAGATCATCATTTAATTAATAAAATGCTAAACAAAAGTTGGAATAAGAGATTAACTTGACTTATATTTTGTAATGTTGAAGACTAATTTGAACTCATTTTAAAAATTAATTAAAATGATTTAAGAGTGAAAAGTAAGCTAAAAAATAAATATTAACTCATTAAAAATTTATCAAATATCATCTTATTAGCTTTTATCTTATTACACATACCAAACAAACCCAAAAATATTATTAATCATAAAAGTTTACAATATTATTTTCTGATACATTATGATAAAATCAATCAATAAAGTAAATAATATATTAAATTGTAACATATCAGCTAAAAATATAATTAATAACTCTATAGAATATACCGTAAATAATATAGAAATTTGTACACAATATTGAACCCTTCAACATGGTGGATTAGTCCACTTCATAAGTCATAATGAGAAAACATGTATCTCAGTTCGTGCTTTAATTAAAGAAAAATATTTTTTATTTTTTATTTTTATGTTTTCAAGATTTTATAAAAAAAATTTTCATTTTCTATCTTGAATGTTTTTAATATTTTATGAAGAAAACAGAGAAAACGTAAAACTGAATTTTATAATTTTTTTTTTTATAAAATTAGAAACAGAAAATGGAAATTGAAATTTGTCATATAAAACCATATACACCCTAATTGTCCTATTATTATCCTAGTTTGTTCTCCACCTAGATATAGTGAATTAATATATTGTAAATAAACAACTCTTGTTTTTTCAAGTAAGGAATAAGAATCAGACAACAGTCCACCACAAGAAGACCATGCTGATTTAGGTGTGAAGAGGGAAAAGGGGATGTGCGGAGGTGTAACCATTCCAACGAGGAATGAACAATAATTTGGGAGCGTGAAAGGCCCTCAAGGAAGAAGAATGAGTACAAGTGCGGAACCAACGATTTTGTTTCCGAAAAGCAAAGGCCGCGGTTGGTTTCTAGACAAATTGAAGAATTATCTTTCTAAATTTTCGTTGATAATCTTCCACTGTCTAACACTGGAACATGGTTGTTGCAATTTTCAAAATTTAAAGGCAAAATCACTACCACATACATTTGCAGGAAGAAGAGAAGGTTAAGTTCCATGTCTTTCGCTTTTGTTGGCTTTGAAAGACGGGAACAATTAATCTTTGAGAGAAAGGATGATAGAATGTCATACAAGGAGGTACGTGGTGGTAGCAAAAATAAGCAAGATACGTAGGATATGCAAGGGATGCAGGGAAAAATGGTTGAAGATTTAAACATGCAAATGATGATTAAAAAATGTCTAAAGTAGTATATGGGGTAGTGAATGAAAAATGGTTAAGGAGCGCTCTAGAAGTCTAGGAGGAAAAACCAAATCAAAAAGAAAATAATAGAATAATCAAACAGTTAAATAGTAAACATACTTCAATAAATTAATGAATCACAAGTATCAGTATAACAAATGATCACAATAATGAATATATATATATATATACACACATATGTTAATGCGCGGTTATGAAAAATCTAAAGAAATTAATAAAGTGGCACCGGTGGCCTATTCCTTTGGTGGACTTAATAGGATGTGATAACTTGTTTCATGACATATAAATCCAATTATGAGAAGAGAAAGGCTACTTCTCAGATGAATGAAGCTCATGAGAAATCCATGAAGCCCTTAGGTGGTGTCTCACATCAACATAGGACATCTATACTATCTGATGAGGGGCTCTACTTGAAGGAGGAGAAGTGCATACCCTTCATCCCAGGTTCGGGAAGAGCAGAGTAGTTCTTTTCCTGCCATCATCAATTACCTCCGCCTATGACCTGGGAATCTGCAAGATCGTCATTCCACCTTCTTCTCTGTCATTGCCCTCCATGTGGTGGTTCATGCCTTCATGGCCAAAAGAACAATGAGATTGAAAAGATAGTACCTATTTTTGGTGGAATATATCTAAGCATGTAAATGAATAAAGTATATATGCTGAAAGTGTTTTTAATTTGTCTGAAGCATGGCGGCCATTAAGGAGGTGATAAACAAAGTTGCAATGTCATGTTCCTGCAAGACTTGGAAAAATATCTTCTTTTTTTTCTAATTTAAATTAAAACATATCACTTAATAATGCTTAAAATCCTCATTAGTATTTATGTCTAATTAATGACTTAATAATGCTTAGTATCTTCATTAATATTGTGTCACTTAAGGCTTCATGATGTATGCAACACGTGTCTATTTCACAAGCAACCAGCATATATAGCTTCATTGGTGAAGCATTCTCAGCAGCAACCCAGCAGCTTCACCAGAGTGTGGACTGATTGAGAAAGAGAAAGTTACTTTCTTATGCTGTACATCCCAATCAGAGACATTGGCTTTTTGTACCATTTTTTATTTTTAACAACGACATAAATCATAATAAAATTTAGCACCGTCTATTTTATCTCGTTAAATTGCATTGGCACTAATACAATACCTTTAGGACAAGTATAATCTATTCATTTCCTGACTGTAAAAGAGTCAAAACAGATTCATGATTTTACACTTTCTACTCACTGGGGATAGTTCAGTTCTTTCTCAAATAATCTATATTTTCTGCTTCTGGTTCCCTTAATTCCAATGACTAAGAATGCCTCATGTTCTACATCAAAGCATTTAATAGGTTATACATATTTGTTTTTTTCTTCTTGGTGGATAAGAATAAAAACTCATCATTCCAAAATGAATGGGAGCAAAAAGAGTACAACAAATACGTATAAGGATCACCACAGCCACACATGAGCAATAGACCACATAGCGAGTTATCGAAACCTTAAAGACAATGAAAGCCAAGTCAAACATAAAAGAAGCATCAAAATCAAGCATTCCAAATCGCTTGATCACTACACTTTAGACATGGTTGGAGTCTTAGAATTCAATGTCAGCACCGCATGAGAACCAGCAGAAAACTTCTTCCAAACCAGCAACGCAGCAACGTCACAGCAGCAGCATAGAATCAATAAAAAGCCAAACCACAAGGAAAAAATGAAACCACTGCACTTGAGACAACAACCAAGGAAGCATGCTGCAGAGCTCTATTTAACCTCAATCAATGAAGAGAGACTTTGGCATAGGACAAACTTCCTCAAAATGGAGCGAAGACAATCTTCAAATCTAGCCCCTTCCACATTGCCATCAAGACTAGAATGAAGACTGCAACTGAAAGGGCTCATAGCAAGGGAAACAGCAGCAGAAAGCAGATCCCTAGAAGAAATCACATAACTACAGACCATCCAAAAATGCAGCAGAAGAATTAACAGCAGGGCATACTTAAAAAGAAACCAAAAAATCCTGCATCATATAGGTGCCTCCATCAAAAGTGCATGAATGAATCAACATAGTCTCGATCATAGATTGCAAGTCAATTTATAGGAATAACTCAGACATTTACTAAAGAATGAATTATCCATGTGCAAGCTTATGTTTTTATTGGCAATAAGACAACCGGAGGCAGAGGGGGGGGGGAGGAGGCCATCCCCTAAATTTTGCACATTTATATAATTATATATATATATATATATATATATATATATATATTTTATATTATGGTTCTACTAAAAAATTATGTTATCTCTGCACGTAGTATATATAATAAATAATAAAAGCCTTTTGATATAGTAGCATATAATATAAAAGTATGAAACATATAAATATTTCTATAATATATTTTTAAGTTTTTTTTTAATTAACTCATTTTATCCACTTAGTATTTCTACTTACTAGTTAGTTATTTATAATCAATGCTCTATTTTGATGTAAAATAATACATTAATACGCATATTTTTAATGTTGAATCTAAGAGATGTTTAAGAAGAAAATTATTGACTCTTTATTAAGAAAAGATTGAACAAATGATGAAATAAATCCTAATTTATCAATAATTTGTATGAAAAATACTATATTATGACTCATTTTAGACTTTTTATATGATAATTTATTTTATTTTATACTAATTAATTTGGCCTCCTCCAAACTTTCTAGTTCCGCCGTTAAGACAACTCCTATGATCTAGAATGAAGAACAACAGTGAAAGTATTTAGTTCAAGCTATATATATAAAGCTAACTGCAAGGATAACATGCCTAACAAATAACTAAGTTCATAATGATGGATTTATACCTCAAATCTCAAACGGTCAAACCTATATTTGTTATGGTTTGAATAACTACTTGTCATAATAAGTAGTCGCTTAACTGTCATCATGAAATATGCTTCAAATCCCATATTACTCATTAGTAGGGGTACTCAATTTGGGCATTATATAACAAATTTTTAATAAGGTCAAACTTATGACCAAATTCATTAGTCTTTCATTTATATGATGTTACGTTTTACATGCAGAAGTGAGAGCGATTTGTTTCATATATATATATATATATATATATATATGATCTTAATTATTAATAGATTCTTCAGGGAGGTTGTTGGATGCTTCCTGCTATGGTTTTTATCACAATATGGCTCTATTTGTTTGTTGCTTGCGATTCTTTTCTAAACAAGTTTATGCTGAAAATGCAGGTGCTTCCGATATTTAGTAAACAGTCAATACATGCTCATGTGCTCGGTACTTAAGGCACCCAAGTTCAAAAAATGTTCACGTGTATCACAGTATCAAACTGAATTAATTAAGGGCTTGCACCTTAATTAAGACTTACTAGCTAATGTTGCAAGATTAAATCTTCAGTGTCTGAAAGATGCTACACATACATAAGCTACTTCTCCATTATAATGTACTTTTAGCATTTGATAATGTTTTTTCCCATTTACGATGGATTTGCTTGAACACAGATGTAACAGTATTACTATGCTTAACTGCTACATTTATATGATCTAGAACTTAAGCTCTATGTCCCAGTTTGACTTCTATATCAGTTAAAAATGGGGATGAAAAATTCATTAATCAAATCAATGATAAAGTAAAATTATATAGAAAATTAGTTCATGAATCTTTCACCTCTATTTTTACCCAAACCAAATTGACCCTAAAGAAAAAACATATTAGTGCAACAAAAGATGAAGCAAAAAAAAATCCAACATTTAATTTTATCTTCTCATAGCTTAGAAAACATTGCATATTTGCATAGGATCAGGAAAATTCAGTGCCTATCCAAATACAAGGAAAGAAGGAAGTATTCAAGATTTGGTTACTAAAACTCATCATACAGAGGTTACAAAGATTTGTGGAAGCTGCAAAACCTGACAACAACTAAACCTGATTAGTGAAGAAACTATGTTTGAGGGACAATAGAAGCAGAAAGCAACGGTCGTCCAAGGGAAATGAAAAATCAAATTGAAAAGTGTACAGTGAATACTTACCCTTGTCATCATTCGTCACCGTTGTGTTCTTCCAAATCCTGCTTAAATACATTACGCATCCCGCAATGCTTCACTTCAAGAAGCATAGGTGGCTGTATGCACAAATATGGGTATTATAAGCTAAAGCATTCACATCGCATATGTAATGGACACGAGTATGCCAAAAATATTGCTACCTTAGTAACTAAATGAAACTTGTTCAAATCCTACCTGAGAAATGATAAGCATTACTAGCTATGCTTTATCATAAACAATCAAACAAATAACTTATATCTATTGAACTAAATCTATTTATGGATAATCCTTATTTTCAATTTCATTCTACATAAATTTGATTAATGAACAAAAAAAACAAGAATGAGCATAAATAACAATTATCTCTAGATAGGTATATTGTTATCAGCTTTTCTAACAAGTGACTTTTGAAAAATCAAAAATAGTAAATTTTGTATTGAATAGGGAGTTTTTTAAGTTTTCATTGTAGTGGAAGCATTGAAAAGTTTACAAAATTACTACTCCTGATTCCTTAATTAGTGTCATAGGAACTTATTATTTAGAAAAATCATATTTCCAATATGTATATGATTATATTTAATGTATATCGCTAAGTCCATATTTTATCTTTTTATACATCATCCTATTTACGTATTGTATTATGTGCAATACCGATTCAGATGTGTCATAGGCATACACCATAAATTCAAAAAAACAGGATGATGTGCTCCTCCGTGTTCTGTAATATCGATCAATTCTTGCCGGGTAAGATAGAATAAACAGAGGTGATGAACTGATGATTCAACCGTGACCCCATATGTCTTTGCACTTTTAGCATCATTCAGCAAGCCATCTCGTACGGAAAATCCATAAGAAATATGCATTGTCGAATTATCTGGTATACACTCTGTGACAAATACTGCACACATAACCATGCCAATCCAATTACAGTCATGCACATAGGGAAATAGCTCTATCTCCATCACGCCACCCACACTCTGACAGCTGAACCAAGATGGAATTTGGGTTCCAGGAATAACAATAGTAATGATAGAAGAGGTTTCCTTGTGGACCTGTAACCACAAAAGCCAACTTTCCATTTCTTAGTTCTTACACAAGACACAGATATGAAGGAATATGAAGGAAGGAATGAAGGAAAAAAAATGAAAACGCACCTTAAGAAATTGTATCGTCCATGAAATAGCAATACTACTCCAGCCTTCCATCCCAACTAATTTGGGGCAGTTGAAAATATGTAACACTACTCTTACTTTCTTATTCTTCCCATCAACAAGTTCTTTTGGTACACATAATGGGAACTCATCAGATAAAGATGTTAGTTGTCTGCAATGATCTAAGTTCAAGCTTCTGAGTCTAGGAAGCTCTTTTATGATACAAGGTAGTTTAACGAAATTGTTTCCTGCCAAATATAGTACTTCTAAACAATATAATGATGCCATGGCCTCAGGAATATTAACAAGGTTGCAATAACTTAGATCAAGATCTCGCAACATATTGAAATGAGCCAAATCAGAAGGCGTCACTGAACCAACTTTATCATGTCTTCTAAAATTAAAGAAATGGAGAGGCAACATACGCTTGAGCCTTTTAACAGCAGAGAAAGTTGATTGACAATGGATAGCAACGTCACTTGTGCTTTGAAATAATTTTGAGCAACCCTGTAGATTAACAGATTCAAGCGAACTCGCATCAAATATGGTGTTAGGGAGACTCTGTAAACTTGTGCAGTTCTTCAAATTTAAATAAACAAGCTTTCTTAGAAGCCCAATGGATGGATGAATGTGCACAAGTTTTGTACATCCTTCAAGGTTTAGCCACTCAAGATTTGGGGCCAAACTTAAATCTGGGATATTGACAAGACTTTTGGAGTGTTCAAGATTCATAATTTTCAAATTGTACAGAGCCTGTATTGGGTCAACAAAAAGTAAACATCAGTGCCCACCATATTCACGCGTTTCATTTGTTTTGTTTGACACAACTTAAGAAAAATGGTAAAAGAGAAAATGCTTAATTTTCTTCTTATGTTCATTATCCAAATCAAAATATAAAAATGGCATCTACAATACCTTTGTGCCGTCCCATAGTTGCTTGATGCTGCTACAAGGTAAGGACAATTCAACAAGTTTGATTGTCTCACAGCTAGCTGGAAAATATGTGAATGGATATCCTCGCCAATGAAGAAATCGTAATTCATTGGAAAGACAGTTAGATCTTCAGAAATTTGCAAACTCATTATCTCGATGAGCAATCTAAGTTGATTCATTCTTGATAACACTTCCGCCCTTGATGTTAATTGTTTAACCGAATGGAATAACAAGTTTATGGCTTTAAGATTATCCATTGCCTAAAACAACACAAAGAAGAAATAAAAACTTAGATTACTTGAATGGCCTGTTAATTCCAGAAAATTGAAAATCTACTGTTCTTCTCCTCTCAAAAAATTGCATTTACCTTCTTTTTGGACATAATATGATCAAAATCCTTGTAGCACCATATCCTACTCCACTTCCATGGCTCATCTGGCGCATCTTGTCGAACAATTTTCATGCCCAATTCTTGTAGCTTCTGATGCATTTAATACATGACTCATAATGGTTATAAGTGATTTATCAATAAGAACTCTTATTCCAATATCTGAATGAAATCCACAACAATCTAGAGCTCTCTTCACATATTCCTCACTTTTGTGATTAAAGAAACAAGCAATATCTAAGAATATTTCTTTTTCCTCTAGCTCTAACCCATCAAAGCTGATTTGAAGCACATCCATAATTTCTTTGTTTGGATTATCTTTGAGCCTAGCCAAGGCACTTCTCCACTCAAAATACTTCGACCATATAGAAATGATCCCAAAACTTCAATTGCTAAGGGAAGACATTGAGCATATCCTATGCAAGATCTATCAGCTCTTTGTACTCTATCTAATGTCATCAAAACTCATAATATAATTGTGTTTAAAAGCTTTTCTACAAAACAATTGATGAGCTTCATCCATATTTAGGAGTTGAGCATCATAAATTGCATCAATTCCATAATCATTTAAGATATGCCGATCTCTAGAAATTACCATGACTCTACTCCCACGTAGGCTATCACGGTTCAAACTCAATTTCTTAGTTGTTCAACTTTATCAACATTATCAAGTACAATAAGGGTCTTTAGATTCCATAACCTAGTTCTTATCAGATAGGTTGCCTCAAATATACTATATATCTCCCGATTTTCCTTCAAAGTTTGACAAATAAGTTGTTTTTGTGTAGCAATTGGCCACCATTATGATAAACCTTACTTATATCATCAATAAAACAATGAGCACCATATTGATGAAAGTTTCTATCATACACGCTAGCAAGGGTTGTCTTCCTATCCCACCCATCCCACAAATGCCTATAACTCGAACATCATCATTGGATTTGAAGGCCATAAGCTTTTCAATTGTTCTACACGAGGGTATATCCCAACTAGACCATCCAAACTGGATAACTTGTAACCTAATATGCTTTTAACCCTTTTAACAATTTTTTCAATCTCTCCATATTGTGCCCTGAAACATCAAAGAAAACAAGAGCACTACGTTAAGCTTCCTCACATAGGACATCTCAAGACAGAATTACATAGATATTATTAAGGAGAGACTATTGAGGAGCTAATTATTAATTTTTTTAAAAAATGTGTTTATTATTGAACATGTATGTTTTGATCCAATTTGCATGTTGTTTCTTTGAAAAGTTATTCACTCTACGTGTCCTCATGGAAAAACAAGGTAAATTCAACAACACTAAATAACAAAGAAGAAAATTAAACATAAACTTTAACAAGGATATAATAATATGTATTAACCAAAACTATTATATTGATGAAAAACCTTAAAACTTTGCTCAAGATATCAACGGATGACTTATTGCACAAACATAAACATCAAATTTCATAGAAGATTATAATTACTTATTCTGTACATCCCAACCAGAGAGATTGGCCACTTGCTCTAAAGCTTCCCTCCATCTTTGCACCATCCCTAAATCTTGTTTGAATCTTTTTTCATGTTCAGCAAATGCTTTCCCATAATCTCCGTTCTGTTTTCGCACCTCAGATGGACTAACATCATAGAAACAGGCAGCACACTTGTCCAGTTACATTCATGCAATCTACAATCTTTGCGAGTTCCTGCAAGCACCATGATGAGTTGGCATAGTTCTTAGAAAAGACAGCAACCAAAACCCGAGATCCTTCAATTGCTTGTATCAACTCAGTTGATATGTGTTCTCCTTGCTTGAGATTCATATCATCCCTGAAGGCAACTATGCCTTTTCTTTGGAATGCAGCAAAGAGATGATCGGTGAAATTGTTGCGAGTGTCCTCGCCTCTGAAGCTCACAAACACATCGTATCTGCGTGTAGTGCTTGATGATGAGATACTTTGGATGCTCTTGCACTCCATTGAACTAGCCGAAGCTCACAAGTGATAAGCTCTTATGCTGCAAGGAAATAATGGACACAGTAATTAGATAGGAAGAAATATATAAATCAGCCTTAAACGCGTTTTGTGTTCAGTGGAGTTCGGTCAACATAACAACTGTCACCTTTGAGAAAAGGTAAACTTATTCTAATGGAAGACTAGTCAAATAATGTACCCTATGATCGAAATTCTACACCATTAATTAAGGATGTATAAATTTGTTTATCGATATATGCTTTTTTATCGACACAATAATATTAATTATCATTGCATTGTAAACCATATAATTGATTTAAACGGTATATATGTGATTAATTACTTATATCGTAATGATTAATAATAATATTATTATTAATAATAAAATATGTATGGTTACTAATAAAAAAATTTATACTTAATCTGATCAATATAAAATTAGCATAAATTCTGCTTCTTTCGGCTGCCTAGAAGTTATAAGTAAAGGAAAAAGAAATTTTAAAAGTATTCTATTTTATAAATATATTTTTTACTTTTATTTTTCATAGCTGAGCTAGTGTGAATGCATTGACTGTGTGTGGATAAGAAATATACTGATTAACACCTAGTGCGGAGTGCTGTAAAATTTAAATGAGCACATTGTGACAGCTTTCAGTAAAACCAGGTTGAAATGGGAAAGTTGTGCAAGACTTTTGTTTGTGATATATTTCTAGAAATATGCTTTTATTAATTCAAAGTGCTCATTAAAATTATATATATATATATATATATATATATATATATATATATATTATGAAAAGGGACCATAGGCCCAAAATTAAAAAACAAAATGATTATCGTAACAATAATAAGATAAACACATCGTATTTCCGCGTATTGCTAGATGATGAGATGCTTTGAATGCTCTTGCACTCCATTGAACTAGCAGAAGCTCACAAACACATCGTCCTTTGCGTGTAACCAAAAGAATTTCCCAGAAGCATCGACGATCTTCGAAGTTGTGCGGAGGTAGAAGGGTTCCTTCCTTCATACACTGTTTGGCTGAAGAGGGAAGCCAATGCTGCATCGGATGATGTGGCCAAACTTTCTATGTCCGGAAATCTCGTTCGAATTCATCGTTTGACCAAAAAAACATAAAAAACTTTGTTTCTAAAGACCACCTGACCAAAAAGGAGGACAAAAAAATATAAAATTCTAAGGAAGATGCTTCGTTGCTTCCTGTATGCCCCAGTTAAATTAAAGGGCAACGCTTAGAACCAGGCCGCAAAAGACTAATATTTCATCTATTCTATGATCCAAATTCTACAATATTCACAAAGGATCTATGTTTTCTGGTCACGTTTAATCAGCACATTCAATGTTCAATTAAAAAAAAGGTGGATTTTCATATGAAGCATAAAAAATAGGGCTTTTTTACCAAAAAAAAAATTATTTACGGATATGTATAACTGTTCACACTATTAATGAAAATATATTGATTTGTAATAAAAATAATATATGATCCAAGTGTTAACGTATTAATGCAAAGTCTTACACACGTATGTGATACCGTTTCACGTAAAGCATAATACGTGAGACTGGCTTTCACATATTATGAAGGAGTTGAATGTACATAATACATTGGAGGCTCTAATGTATTATGTTTCATAATACATGAGACCCTTTCACGTATTGTATAAGGCCCGCACTATAAAAGGTTCTCACATATTATGTTTTTAAGAGTGAGAGAAAAGTTGAGAGAAAGGTAAAAAGAGAGAAAAGTTTAGAGAAAGAGTAAAAAATATTTATAATTAAAAAATTTAATATGGTAAGAACAACAATATCTCCAGAAATGAATGCGGACGCATCTTAGAAAATCTGTCGACAAATGTAAGTTAAGAAATTAATTTTATTTCTTCACATTGTATCGTTAAATGATTTAATTTTATGTATTATAGAGTAATTAGTTGGCAAATTTGGGTTTAGGCGTAGTTTGTTTAAAGATAGAATTTTTATTTGTTGATAAAAGTAGTTAATTAAGTTTAATTTAATTAATCAATATTAATTAATGAAATCATAATTTAATGTAATAGAAACACATTTAGAAATTACTTTAGTTGGGATTAATAAATTGTTAGTTCTAAGAAAAATGAAAATGATTTCCCATAATAATATTTATTCTTCATAACTAATAGTATAATTAGCAATAAAAATTTTATATTAATATTTAATTTAATAAAAAATCTTAAAATTAAGTAAATAATGTTGTGAAGAATTTAATAATTAAAATCTATGTACTAGTCTCTATTTTTTTTCAAGTTGATGATTTTATTCCAATTAGGTTAAGGATTAACTTTAAGAAAAAATTAATATCATAGGTTATAATTTGTAGGTTAGTAGATTTATTTGATTTAGAAGGTGAATATCATAGGTGTATTTTAAAAAAGAAATTATCCTTAGTCTTTCATATTTCTCTTTATATGCCATCAGTTTTTAGAGTTATGAAATTAAGTTAGCTTTATTTTTAAAGTTACCAAGCTGAATATGACAAAATTATCCTTAGTCTTTCATATTTATTTTTATATTATCAATTTTTTATGATTCTTTTTATTTAAGTTGCCCTGATGTAAATTAATTTTTCATTTTCTGTCCTCCATGTAGCCTCGATCAAGTTCTAAGGTAGTCTAACTTAAGGTGAATCTCCCAATGCCCGTATTCAGCCATACTTGATGCAGACACTCTAATCTGGAAAATAAAATAAAAATTAAACATGCAAAGGTACCTGGCATAAAGCTGCAAACCAAGTAGCCATTTTGGAAGGTCGTTGTAAGAATTTTCCAATCTCATAAATTCGAGCAATGGCTTTTTGTTTAGCAATTCATGTCCTCCTATGCGAACTGAAAATCTTCTTTTCATGCATGAGGCTTGCAACACTCTAATTGGGACCGTCGTCGACTTCCACCGAGAAAATATGCAAGAAGTGATGACATCAACATCCAAGTGGAAATTGTATTGTGAAACTCCTCTAGCCAAGCAAGTATGCTCTTCGTTACTTTTGAACCTCCTATACCCCATCTACTATTGTCTATATATAACGCGAATGTCCAATTACACCCATTCCCAAAGTGCTTGCATTTGCCTTGATATTTTGTTTGATCTGACTCATGGACCTTATACTCAACACCTCTTCGGATGCTATAATTTTAACTGCAAGTAGCACGGACTCTTATTGAGAAATCTTTGCCCCTTTAAGACATGCAAAAGGCGACTCTCAGATAATTGCATATTGTATCCACTACCCAGGTGCCCTCGCCCCATCCATAGTCACTTGAGCTTCTTCCATATTCACACTTGAATAGTGATCAACAGTTGACTTTCAATGTGCATGAGAATTTGTGTAATTGTCTAGGTCTGGGTGGGGGGCACTATCTAATTGTCATTATCTTGCAACACTAAAAAATTATAACACAATAATCCATAGATAAGAATTTGTAACTAAAGAGAAAATTTTAACAAATACCACTAGTTAAATTAAAAAATATTTCCCAATAAATGAATAATAAGATTCGAACAATATTAAAAAATATGTTAACTACAAAATATAGAAAATATATAGCAACTTCAGACGGTAAATATTAAATTTTCCTATTGTTCAACTCACTCTTTAGAAATCATTTCATTATAACTCAAAGCCTGCAATTGGACCATCCAAATTTACTTGTCCAACATTTTCATTTTGCGTTGGACTTTGTCTTGAAATTATTCTACGGCGGCTTAGCTAGTGTTACTCCATCAAAAGCTTGAGGGGATTTGATCCTTCATAACTCAAACTGCAAATCTTTCACGCTATAAATACCTCTATAACATGGAGGTCGCGGAAACTGACTATGGCAATCAAACATCATCATCAAATCATCATCAGTATAATGCTTAATTTCATGCTACACTTCACATGCAGCTGATCAATATAGGTAGCTGATACATCATTTGGGTTATTTGCTTGTTTCTTTCACGTAATTTGTGAAGAATTTTACTATGAACCTAGAAAGACTCATAGATGAATGCACATTATTAAGTATTAGATTTTGACCACAAAACTTGACCCTATCTTATGAATTTTGAATAATTTCACAATTATAATGAACAAGTAAATAATATCTCCCATACTTTTTTTTTTTTCAGAGATGGGAAAATATAACTCACTTACTCATTCATAAATGATGTGTATTCTAGCTAGAGAACCTTTGGGATGTTGTTTTATAAAGGCCGCACCACATAGTACATGAGACTCTCAGACGTATTATGAACCATAATATGTGAGAGCCTCCCATGTATTATGTGCATTTAACTCCTTCATAATACATGAAAGCTAGTCACGTATTATGCTTTACGTGAAATGGTGTCACGTATTGTGTGTAAGAGCATTGCATTAAATACGTGGCACTGTGTCACGTATTGCTTTTATTACAAACCAATGTATATTCGTCAATAATGTGAACGTAATGCATATCCGTAAATAATCATTTTTTTGGTTTTTCTTTGGTTAAAAAGCCTAAAAAATAGCTCCATCTATGAGGCTATGTGTTGGAGCTTTCATGAGAATGATACCTGTGTGTTTAATTGGATCAATACAAAAGGGAGCTAAAGGTTGTTTATGTATTAATGATGGTATTAGTGTTTTATTTTTTCAAATTAAAGACTTAACACAAAGGCTAAAGGGCCACCATCCCTCCCCCACCAACACCACCCTTGCACGGTAATTGCAGTCACTACCTTCGGCACTCTCCACGATGCCTCAAGATCTTTGACGATTGCTCCTTTAGGGTTCCTAATTTGACAAGCTCCTAGACTCGATCTGAGAACCTCACCAAAGGATACATCAACTCGGATCACCAATTGAGCCAAACGCCCAAACCTTTGCCACTTCCACCTTTGTTATTTGATTGTTGAAGAACGACTCCTGGGACATGATTCAGGTCCTCAGCTGTTTGGGATTGGCCCACCGCCGCTTAAAAAATTTCAGAGGCTCATTTCGATGTTGAACTCTAGGGTTCTCGCCTTGAGAATTTCTTGTGCTGGAGTCGTTTACACTTTGGAGATAAACGGTGTGAAGGCGAGGTAGGACTTCGATGAGTGTGAGTACGTTGCGGTGTTATAAGGATGTGGATAGGAAGGCCATGGTGGAGAAAGAGGCTTTTGCAAAGGCCTTGTCAATGTTGCTGCATTTAGTTAATAGGAAGTTTTCTTATTTTTTGTTTTCTTTTTGTACAATAATCACTACCTGTGATGTATAAAAAGAAAATGACAGTATAGTTTTTGTTGTCCAAGAGATTAGCTTTGTTATAGTCACAAATCAAAGTAATGTAATACTCATCAACCCACCAATTTTGTGGTTATGTTTTGTTCTCAACACAATTTACTTTTTCAACCTTTAGCTAGATGCGCTTTCTTTTAATTTGAGCTAGAAACTAGGGAAAAAATGTTTCTTTCTCTAGCCGAAATTTGGTTATTTTTTAGAGCATCATTGATTTTGCAGTCGCAGCGATGGTGTAGGGAGAAGGGTGTACTCCAAGAAGACGAATTCAATGAGGGAGAGGTGGTGGACGGCGGAGACTATGGTGGTGGAAGTGCTAGCGGTGGTGGCCCAATCGTCGGCGCAATGGTGCTGTGGCATGTGTGTTTAGTCTTTAACATAAAAAAAATAAAACACACTAATACCATCATTAACACATAAGTAAACTCAAGCTCCTTTTTAACGGTCCAATAAAACACACAGGTGTCATTGAATGAAAACTCTAACGCACATCTTCGGGATGAAGCTATTTTCGAAGCTTTATCAGAGTATGCACCTAAAAATAATTCATCGATTTAAAGCTTTCCACGACCCAAATGGTGGAAATGATGGAATAGTATTAATGTGAACACCTGATTTTGTAGGCCCACAAAAACAAAAACAAAATTTTCTGGCATATTTTCAAAGTTTTGACCATTTATAGACCCATGTTGGTAATTTTATTTTGTTGAGTGAAATTGCAAATCATTTCAAGTTTTATTTATAGCTCTTTATTGTGTTTAATTCAAATTCAATTTGGGTCATTTTTATTCATGGTTTTACATTTTTGGTTTATGTCAAAAATAAAAATAAGAGAGAGGCCCAATATGTATCCAAGCCCATTCTAATTTCCAGTCCACACTAGTCAGCCTCTAGTTTTTAGCCCATGGTCTTATTGATCTGTTAACCATTGTTAGAAGAAGAAAAAATAATAATAATAAAAAGAACAAACAAACAAGCCACCGATCCAAGGTTTGTCATATCACTTTGTAAAACAACAAAAAAATATAAAAAGGAAAAATAACAAAAAGAGAACAAAAGGAGTATCAGGCTTCCTTGCCGGTGTTCCCTCACACGTGAAGCAATAGATGATGAGGGAAATATTAGAAAACAAAAAATGGTGAACACAATGATGGTGTTCTTCCCTACTTTGGTGCAAGGCGTTAAAATTCTTCGGTGAAGGTGAGAAGGAGTGGGGAGGGATGCACAACCCGAGAGAGAATCGTGAATACTCACACCCTTTCACCATATACAGCCAACGTCTCCATCATCACAAAAGATATCCATCATCATCTGCTATTAGAGAGGAGGAGCCCATCCATTATCATCCGCATTACCATCACCTCCCAAAACCGGAACAAGCTCACTTCAAAAAGACACCGTTTTTATCACATCAAGAAAAAATTTTCAATCAACAAGAAAAAAATATACACTGATACATCAATAACAGCAAAAAAAGGTGAAATTCAAAGGAAGCCTGCAAAGAACTCGCAGCGGTTTCATTAAGAGAATCCAAGCAACAAAAAAAAAAAGAGAACAAGGTAAACTATAGGGTAGTGGTAATATCATCATCATCAAAAATTAACAAAAAAAAGGAGAGGAAAAAGAGGACGAGGCTACGGTGGCATCCTCTTACTCCAGTGCCGCGGCCTCCATGAAACCTTATCATCATCCTCCATCATTCTCACCAAAGTCACGGCCTCCCCTCCAAACACCACCACCACGTCGGTGCAGCCTAACATGGCTTTTGGCCATGGATTGGCCGATCTCTCGCCACGGCCTCCCCTCCCAAACCAAGTATCATGGCCACAACCACCGCGCCATCACCTCGCAGCCACCAACAACAACACCACCACTACCCAAGACACCCGCACCCGCATCCCTCCCTGCAACAACAACACCACCAGCGCATCTTCTCCAGCACCCTCGTTGCCCCATCGTCACCTCCACCTTCCATCATCCTCATCAAAAAGCACCATCCTTCCACAACCAAGACCACGACCATCGCCACTGCCACCATCCCTCTCTCACTATCATGACCCTTTCTTCTGGGCGCGGTTCAGTCACCGGGTGACCTGGACTTCGAGGTTGCAATCGCCGCATCGCGCCCTTCCTTCCCTTCACCGCAACAACTCTGGCCTCCCTCTGTGTGCACCGCGTTGCACCCTTCGCGCTCCTGTCGTACGGCGGCGCGGGCGGCTCCCTTCCGCGTGGTGGTGGCTTCTTCCTCTTCTACTCGCCGCAAATCCGCCTCTCTCTTTCACTCTATATTTCCCGATCTCTAGATCCTTGAGTCCCGTTCTCTGATCCCTTTCCCTTTCTCTCGCTCTATCTCACTCCTCTCTATTTCTATTTTTTATTTCTTCCCTTTTGTGTATGTATGCGTGTGTAAAAGAGAGAGCCACGTAAGTTTATGTGAGTGTGCGTGTGTGTGTGAGTTGAGTGGGGAAGGGATTAGATTAAAAATTAGATTAGGTTTAAAATAAATAATTTTATTTATCTTGATTATTTGTACTCTCAGTTAGTGTTACCTTATTTCTGTTGGATTAGATTTTGAGTCATGTGTAAGGATTCAAGTTTTTTTTTTGTTGATTAGAGTTTATTTTATTTTTGATCCTTTGGTCTTCAGTTATTAGGATTGGATTAATATAGTCCAAAAATAAAATAAAAAAAGAGAGAGTTGCATTTATTTTAGCTAATTAATCGATAAATTATTTTAAAAAATATAATTAATGGTCGTGACGCTTGTTAATTCTATATGTTGAAATATTTTAGTGTGGCTTGATATTTAATTTTTAAAAAAAAACAATAAAATAAATTAATCAATGATTATTTTACAAAACTATGTGACTTTGAGTTCCCCATTACAGAAGGATACGTAGGAGGGGCGATTCTAATCCTGTCAAGTCAAAATTAAATTTTCATAATTTTTGTCCTATTTGTAAATATTTATGATTTATAGGAGTTTTTTTTTATTTCCATGTATTCAACTTAATTTGTTTTTTTGTTTCAAATAAAAAAGGTTAATTTAGTCGTGACAGCTTGTTAACTCAGCATTTCAACACCTGAGTTGTGACAGGCTTGGTGTTCCTAAATTTTTTTAAAATTTTGTTGTAAATAAAAAATATAAAAATAAATATTTTGAAAAGTTATTAATAATTTGCACAAATCAATTAAGGTCCAATAAGGGTGTATTAGGGTGCGTAGGATTAAATCTCTACCCTTCCCTATGCATAACAACTCCGAACTCAAATATGGTTTTAAAGATCATTCCTTTTAAAATAAAATGGGTTTTTCCATGTTTTCCCAATTTAAATAAACTTGGTGGCGACTCCAAATTTAACTAACTATTTTTCGTCGTAGTAATAATCCTGGTTGCGCAGATGGCAACTCCACTGGGGACCTCCATGAGAGTCAAGCCTAAAATAATTGATTGTGCATATTATTATAACTTCTCATTTTTCTTTTATTTATTGTTCTCTCTTTTCATTTTTTTTATGTGTTGAAATATATTACCCATTATTTTTATTTTATTTCTTTATGATAACCCTAGGATAGATGACTTTCATTTTATATTATTTTTTTTACATTTTTCCTTTTTAGTTGTTTATTGCTTTCTTTTATGTTAGAATATATTGCCTTTGGTGTTTGTACAGTTTTATTTATTTATGTATTTATGATAACCCTAGGATAGATGACTTTTATTTTATATTATTTATTTTGCAGATAGGTCATGGGTAGTTATAGGATTCCAGGTTTGTATGCTCCCTTCACACACAACACTCACACATTTATCACACACGAGTGGGCCCTATACCGGTCTAAGTGCAACTTGAGATAGGTAAGAGATTGTGTAGTGGTAGCCATTTTGGATGTACATCCTGTTTGGTTATTGCGAAAATCTCATCTAGAGTGTGACTCTTCGTGAATGTCCTACACCTACGGTTCATCTCCTGTTGTGGATAACATTCCGAAATGAGCCTTTAACTCTGAGGTAGAATCCTGAGATCATAGACTTACCTGGTGAAAGTGTGCACAAAATAGAACAACCATAGGACCACAGTTTGACCTCCATATTTTACCTCAAATAGGACACAAAGGGAGCATACTTTTTAATTTATTTATTTTGTGTACATAAATTCTTTAACATGCAAGTGTTTATTGCCTTTTTTATATATAATAAAAAACTCACTTTTTCGTTGTTAGGGGTTTGTTAGAGAACCATATCAAAGTCTTGTTGTGAGTATCTAAAAAAATGGAAACAAACATGAGACCAAACAATCATGAAGAGAAATTGAAAAAGACTTTGCAACTTAAAACCAAGAAACCTAAACAGAAAGCTTGAGATCCTTGGTAGCTGTTGAAAGCACCGCAACGTCTTTCTCACAGAAAATATGGAAAAGTCTTGAGCCTATTAGAAGTGGAGATACAGGTAGAGGCAATCAGACATGGCCCAGTATTATGATCCTCCACTCAAATGCTTCACCTTTCAAGATTTTCAGTTGGCACCAACCCTTAAAGAATTTGAACGAATCCTGGGGTTCCTGCTAGAAGGAGAAAAACCTTACAATTACCAAGGACATTATGCTTCTTTGCACACTATAGCAAATGTCCTAAAGGTAAATGTAAGAAATTTGATTGAAGCCCAGAAATGTAGAAATGGGACAAAGGGATTCACAAGAGATTATTTGGAAAAGCACTTGCAGCTTAGCTCAAGCCGAAGATTGGGACACTTTTTCAGATGTGTTGATCCTCACCATTTATGGCACCGTCTTGTTTCCCAATATTGACGGTTTCATAGATCTTAAGCAATTGATGTATTCCTTGCTAGAAAGTTTCATGGTCACAATCCTTTAGCCCTCCTGGATGTCTCCTGTTCCTTGGATTTTTGTCATGAGAGGAATGGTAAGAGAATTTTGTATTGTTTACCAATACTATATGTGTGGGTTCGCGCATATCTTCCAAAGAAATTACAAGGCATCTTGTCCTCTTGATGATCTAAAAATGCATCGTATCAAGAAGAAAAGTGGACGAGAATGGGCTGAAGACCTGGTTAAATTGAATGAAAAGGTGATCCGATGGTACCCTTGGTGGGAAGATGGGTAGACATTGATTTACCAGTGCGAGACTTCCAAATGTACCCCTTATAGGTACTCGAGGGTGTATAAATTACAATCCAGCATTGGTGTTGCGCCAGCTTGGTTACCCCATGATGGGGCCTTCAGAAGCTACAATTACTCCATTTGTCTTTTATTACCTAGATTCCCATGACATTGGTCTACTACAGAAGGTCCAATTTGCTTGGAACAATGTCATCCGAAAAGGAAAAGAATTGGGAGTTAAGGCTGTGCGGTAAAAGAAAATTACCGCTAATGGGTGAAAAGTAGGGCTCAAGAGGTTAAGTTGCCATTTAGAATATTGACAACAATTATTCCTGACAAGACATCGACCTTACATTCTGATGAAAATGAAGAAATCAAAGAAATGAAAGAAAGGTTGGACAAGGCTAAACAAGAAAAGGTACAAGTGGAGTTCGAGTTGAAAAATGCTCACCATGATTATGCAACTTTAAAGCGAGAAATTGCTAAAAAAAATTAGATTTTAGAAGGGACCAGTAAAAGGTTAAAAATGGGCAGGAGCACATGATAAAGACCAAAGAATGCTTGAAGCTGCCAATAAAGAACTAAGGCTTCGAAGGCAAGAGCGTGATATGGCAATAACTGAAAATCAGCAACTAAAGGAGCTACTTCAAAAGGCCAAAATTGCTGAGAAAGCGCGCTCGAGAAATGGAACAAATGAAGCAACAAATAGAAGAAATGAACAAGGAATATCAGAGGGAAGCTGAGGAATTAAATCAACACATGAAAAATGAGATCCTGAAGTATCAAGCTGCCCTGGGAGAAGAAAAGAAAAAATTTGTAAATTTGGATCTTGAGGTGCAACACCAAGATCATGTCATTCATGAGTTGAAGATTCGCTTTTTGAACTTAGCAGGGTTAGCTAATGCTCCAATAGAAGACATTCCAAGACACTTAAAGATGGTGAGCAGGAAATCATCCCTTTTGAAACCCCAACTGAAATTAGCAACTTTGTTGGCTATTGTAAGGATCTGATTGGGAGAATGAAGCAAATAATCGTGAGGAGACGTTGAAGAAACATAAGGGCATTTACTTTAGGGCAATGTTGGATAAGAAGTGATGCATGGCTTTATGATGTATTTCTTTGTGAATGGTTGATGATTGTAACACATGATGAATAAAAGAATGGTCATTTTTTTTTGCATTGTGTTGGTCTCATGGCAATATCTATAACTTAGTACCTTTGAACGAGACGTTCTGGGAAACGTTATCATCAAAGATACTCACATCAAGACCAGATATGTTTGACGCTCTCTAACAAATTGCAATATTTTTATCTTTTTACTAATATTTTTTTCTTTTCTAAAAGGTAAAACTGTGTCACAATTAGGCGCCCAAGGAAGAAGATCCGATCTAACTCGTATTCACAATACCAGAGCTCGGACTAAGATGACTTGGTGGTAATCATGAACCAGGAGATGCTTCTGACCAAGTAAAAAGTTTGAGCATGGAAGTTGATGCAGTGAGAGGGAAATTGAATGAAATGTCAAATAACCAAGCAAAGATGGAAGAAATGATGAGAGCCATGAAGGAGTCATTGGATTTATTGGGAACTAATCCAAAGGAGACATAGTGACTACGTCAATGGGGGTACAACCAAGTCCTGCAATGGTAAGCATAGGGAACATCAAATGCAGCTGTAAATGTCACTCAAGGGTGAACGAGGGGATGAAATTCCGAATAACCCTCATGGACAGCCACCACCCACCATGCCATTGGTGATCCCAATTGGAGAAGGCTATCATCCATTAGAGAACATTCATCCTGGCAGGCACGGGCATGCTACCCCTCTTTGGGAGCCACCTCATGTTGTCATCCAAAAAACCATTTTCCTTAGAGAATAGCCATCCAGAGGTGAATAAAAACAAGTTTAGAGAAGAATGGATGAAGAAGATTAGATCAAATTAAGGCCATTCAGGGACCTAGCACCTATGGTTATGTGGAAATCGAGCACTGTGTCCTCCTGTGAGTCTGATAGTTCCCAAAGACTTCAAGGTTCTTGAGTTCTCGAAATATGATGGGACCGGTAATCCTTTGTTCCATTTGAAGAGTTATTGCACCAAAATGGCAATATGGTCCAAAGATGAGAAGTTTCTCATTAGTTTTTTTCATGAAAGCTTAATTGGTCCCGCTTTAGAATGGTATATCCAGTTAGACCATTCTAAAATTTCCTGTTGGAGAGAATTGGTTGACCAATTCATGAGCCAGTATAAGTTCAACATGGAAATAGCACCCACACGTGAGCAATTAAGCACAATGCAAAGGAAGAAAGAGGAGTCGTTTAAACAATATGCTCAAAGATGGAGAACTTTAGCTGCTCAGTGCAACCGCTTATCCCTTCTTAAATGTGTTCATACTTTTTGGGGACCTTAGGATCTCCTTATATTGGGACCATGGGGGCGCATACAAAGATTTTCTGAGCTAGTGACCTTTGGTGAAAGAATTGAGAATTTGGCTAAAGCTGGGAAACTTCTTATAAGCAATGAGGACACAAGAAGAGGATTCCCACCTAAGAAAAAAGAGGCGGAAGTAAGTTATGTGCAAGGTCATCAATCTTTCATTCCAAGATATACCTCGACACGGCCAAGACCCCAAATACCATCCACCCCCTTATCCACTATACCAAGCCACTCCAAATGCAAATACAATTCCATACCCCAAGCCTCAAGTTAATAACATCCATATACGCCCGTACCAACCAGCTCGCCCAACATACACCTATAACCCAACCATACATCCTCATAACTACCCAAATACCACACCACCACGGTTTCCTGCCCAAAACCAAAACCGTTCCGATTCCCAAACTTGCCACCCTTCCAAAACTATCCATCTCAAACGCTAACCTTTTTCAACGACTAGTTGATGCTCATCTGGTCTTAGCATATCCTGTGTGTCCATTAGAACCACCATACCCAGCTTGGTATAACCCAAACTTAACTTGCAAATATCATATGGACATAGTAGGACATTCCATCTAGGATTGTGAAGGTTTCAAGAGTGAAGAAGCTAATTGCTTATGGGAGGCTGGATTTTCAAGAGGAGTCAAAAGGGATATTGTCCATAATCCAATTCCAAAACATGAAGGAGGAGGTCGAGTAAATGCTTTGGAGAAAGAAGAACCACTGATCAAGAAGGTTTTGAATCTTCAAACCCCTATGCAGAAAATTTTTATCGGCTTGAAGGAGGCTGGTTACAATATAACGGTACCTCCTCTGAAGCATGAGAAATATGAGGCGGAATCAAGTTGTGCATACCATTGTGGAAGTCTAGGGCATGATATTGAGGACTGTTGGGATTTCAAGGTTCATGTCCAGGGATTGCTTAACTTGGGTGTTATACAAGCAAAAAAGAAGCGGAATGTCCTTGAGGAGGTGAATGTGATCGAGCATTTGTACTTCGAGTGCCTCCGCTTAATCAGGCGCCAAAGCCAGAAAGGTAGTGATCACCATGAAGAAACCGACACCCTTTGTGTATGAGGACACACATGCCGTACCTTGGAATTATGAGACCGAGGTTGAAATGAAAAGTGATATAGGGGAAACCTCAAAAGCTCAAGAAGGTGAGGAAGTGACCAGTATCATGGAGGTAAAAGGAATAACAAGAAGTGGAAGGGTGTATGGACCCAAGAAGTTGGAAAAAGGGAAATTTGTTGATGAAGGGAATGTTGAAAAAGGTTAAAGTAAGAAAAAGAAAAGAAGAGGAGGAAGAAGAGTTCCTTAAAATCATGAAACGAGCGAGTATGATATTCTAGAACAATTAAAGAAGACTCCTGCTAGAATATATCTTCTATCACTAATCTTGTCCTCTGAATCTCATCAAAAGGCAATATTGAAGGTCCTGAAGGAAGCCTATGTCAAGCCCGACATTTCATTGGAGAACATGATAAATATAGTGGAACAGAATGAAACGTGTCAATATGATCACGTTCTTAGATGAAGAAGTGGTATCACGGGCTAACCCACAAGCGCTACATATAACCCTCAAATGCAAAGGCCACATAGTGCCTAGAGTCCTTATTGATGGAGGATCAGGGTTAAATGTATTACCAATGTCTACTTTGAAACAACTATCAATGAGTGTGGATGATATATCACCTCAAGTGATGGTTGTAAAAGCTTTTGATGGAGCTACAAAAAACATTCTAGGTGAGGTGATATTGCCACTAGAGATTGGACCAAGCAAATCAGAAGTGTTATTCCAGGTGATGGAGATTGGCTCAGATTATAACATGCTGCTAGGAAGACCATGGATTAATGATATTAACCTGTCCCTTCAACCTTGCATCAAGGTTAAATATATTGAGAATGGATAAGTTGTCACAATCCATGGAGAAGGGGACATCATTGTATCCAAACCAGTCTCACTACCATATGTGGAGAATGTGGAGTCGATAGACAATAACTTGTGGCATAGCCTGGAGTTGGTGAAGCCAATATGAATGCAAGTGGGTCCATAATGCAGAATGTTAATCAAATAGTGGCTCATATCATGGCTAATAATTATTTGTGTTGTATCAGTAAAGACTATTTATGCTTTTATTTATGCTACTTGAAAGACATCATAAATAAACTTGTGTGTTTATTCAGCAATTTTTCTTTCCTATTCCCATATCTTTTATATTTCTTGGTGTCTTTCATTCTCCTTGTTTTAGTCTTCTATTTGCTTTCTCTTTACCATCATTTTTAGCTCATTAATATTTGTTTTTCTTATTTTATTTTGCACTTTTCCACTATCTTTTTGGTCTTCCAACCCACCACAATTGCTTTCAGGAATCTAAATGCTATAGAAATTTTGCCTCATGAAAGGGAATTTGGAAGCTCGTCAATTGGTTCTCTTGCTAATTGATTGTGATAGCCATGAATCTGATGAAGATCAAGAAATTGTTGGGCAATTTTTAGACCTATTGGAACATACAGAAAAGGGATTTGACTTAGACAATGAGGTGATTGAGTTGATTAACATGGGCATGAAAAGAAAAGGAGCTGAAAATAGTGGAAAATCAGAACGCTCAAAAATGATTGCATTGTTTAAAGAATACCTAGATGTCTTTGCGTGGTCCTACCATGATATGCAGAGGCTGGATCCAAAAATAGCTTCACATAAGATCCCTTTATATGCGGGAGTTGAACCAAAAAAGCAAAAGTTAAGAAGGATGCGGCCTGAAATGTCATTAAAAATAAAAGAGGAGGTGTCCAAACGGCTAGAGGCCGGATTTTTGGAGGTGTCAAGACACACTGAATGGGTGGCTAACATTGTGCCGGTGCCTAAAAAGGATAGAAAAGTTAGAATGTGCGTGGATTATCGGGATCTAAACAAAGCTAGCTCAAAAGACGATTTTCCACTCCCTCACATTGATGTCCTAGTCGATAATACAGTTGGAAATCACCGCTTTTCATTTATGGATGGGTACTCAGGGTATAATGATTCCCATGGACGTTCACGACAAAGGAAAAACTACTTTCATAACGATGGGGAACATTCTGCTATCCAGTCATGTCATTCGGATTGAAAAATGCTGGTGCCACCTACCAACGTGCCATGGTTGCATTATTCCATGACATGATGCATAAAGAGATTGAAGTGTATGTGGATGACATGGTCACCAAGTCTAAAGAGGGAGAAAGTCATGTAACAGTTCTACAATAGTTGTTCGAAAGGCTCAGAAAATATAACTGCGGCTGAAGCGAATAAATGTGTCTTTGGAGCATCTCAGGGAAATTACTCGGATTCATTATCGCGAGAGAAGGGATAAAGGTAGATCCAGACAAAGTAAAGGCGATCCAGGATGCCAGCTCCCGAACCGAAAAGGAAGTGAGAAGTTTTCTTGGGAGGCTCAACTACATTGCTAGATTCATTGCCAATTTGACTAGCACTTGTGAGTTGATATTCAAGCTATTACAAAAACATCAACCTGGATAATGGAATGAAGAATGCCAAGAAGCCTTTGACAAAATAAAGGCTTATTTAATAAAACCTTCAGTTTGACCCCACCTATACCAGGTCGTCCTTTAATATTGTACCTCAGGTGTTGCCCACGTCACTTGGGGCAATGTTGGGACAATATGATGAGTATGGAAAGAAGGAACAAGCTATTTATTATCTGAGCAAGAAGTTTAATGACTTGAATCCGCTATTTGGCAATTGAGAAGACCTGTTGTGCATTAGCATGGGCCTCTAAAAGGCTAAGACGTATATGTTATACTACACCACTTGATTAATTTCTCGAATGGATCCATTGAGATACATATTTGATAGTCCCCATGTGTCATTGAAAATGTCAAAGTGGCAAGTGATATTAGAATTTGATATCAAGTATGTGACTCAAAAGTCTGTCAAGGGAGGTGCAATTGCTAACCACCTAGCTGAAAACCCTTTGGAGGATGGACAACCCACCAAGCTGAGTTTCCTGATAACGAGGTATTGGTGGTGGAAAAGAAGATGTAGAATAGGAGAATACATGGAAGATGTACTTTGATGGGGCTGTTAACATAAATGGATGTGGAATAGGAGCTCGTAGTATCACCGCTGGAAAACGTCCCAGTCTCCATCAAATTAGATTTTGAATGTACCAACAACATTGCAGAGTATGAGGCATGTGCAAATGGTTTGCAAGTGGCAATTGACTTGGAAATCAAAGAACTAAAAGTCTTTGGAGATTCGGCACTCATAATCTACCAAGTTAATGGACAATGGCGTACAAAGGATCCCAAATTGGTACCTTATCAGAGGCACTTGTCTCGACTAATTGAATACTTTGATGATATATGTTTTCTCACTTAACTCGAGACAAGAACCAATATGCAGATGCATTGGCGACTTTGGCTGTAATGACTAAATTGGAAGTCCACACCAATGTCCAACCTATCCATGTAGAGGTACAAGATGAACCAGTATCCTGTGGTAATGTAGGCTGAACCAACGGTCAACCATGGTATCATGATATCAAGCGTATATTCAAAAGGGAGAATACCCAGCTAAGGCAAATGAGATAAGCAAGAAGACAATTTGACGACTGGCTATGTCCTTTTTCCTGAATGGTGAAGTCCTTTACAAGAGGAATCATGACACCACTCTCCTTAGATGTGTAGATGCTCATGAAGCTCGAATAATCATGATTGAAGTCCATGAAGGAATTTGCGAAACTCATGCCAATGGACACATGATGGCACGCAAAATCCTAAGAAGTGGTTATTACTGGTCCACCATGGAGAATGACTGTATCAATCATGTTCAGAAGTTCCACAAATGCCAAATATATGCAAGGAGTCAATGCTCCTCCAGTTCCATTACACAACATGGTATCTCCCTGGCCTTTCTCGATGTGGGGCATGGATGTGATCGGCTCAATTAATCCCAAGGCATCCAATGGTCATCGTTTCATTTTGGCGGCAATAGACTATTTCACCAAATGGGTGAAAGCTTCATATGCCAGCATTACACAAAAGATGTTTCTTAGATTCATCAAGAGGGACATTATAGGATATGTAATTCAGAAAGAATCATCACAGACAATGCTCCTAATCTCAATGGTGTCGAAGTTCAGAAATTTTCGAGACTTTCAAAATCAAGCACCACAACTCAGCTCCTTCAGACCTAGATGAATGGCGCGGTTGAGGCAAATAAGAACATTAAGAAAATCATCACCAAAATGGTTGTGAACTACAAAGATTGGCATGAGATGCTACCATATGCTTTACATGCATATCGTACCAATATACGATCGAGCACAGGGATGACTCCCTTCTCACTGGTATATGGAACGAAGCTGTATCCCCCATAGAAGTGGAAATCTCATCATTAAAGGTTCTAATGGAGGCTAAGCTGGAAGAATCTGAATGGGTGAAGGCTCGATATGAACGAGTTGAACATGATAGAAGAAAGAAGATTGACAGCTATTTGTCATGGCCAATTGTACCAAAGTAGGATAGCCAAAGTTTTTAACAAGAAAGTTCGCCCTAGAGACTTTTATCAGGAGATTTGGTTCTGAAGAAAATTCTCCCGAATCAGGAGGACGCACGGGGAAAATGGGCTCCGAGTTATGAGGGTCCTTACATTGTCAAACAAGCACTCTCAGGTGAGGCATTGATTTTGCAAAATATGGATGGACAAGAATTGCCTAAACCAATCAACATGATGCAAGTCAAAAGGTTTTATGCTCGAAAAATGCTAAAAAAAAAAAGAAAAAAACCTCTTAGGTTGAAAACTCGAAAGAGCGACTTAAGCAAAAATTAGGGCAAAACAAGAAAGGAAGGAAAAATAAAAAGAAAAAAAGCTCGTTAGGTTGGAAACTCGAAAGGATGGCCTAAGCAAAAGTTAGAGCAAAGCATTCTCAAGCAATCTACACTGGGGCAATTTTCGGTGATAAGTTCATCCTCTGAGCAAAGCAGGCTGGGCTGAAGCTGGGGCAGTTTGGGGAATTAAGAAAACGAAAGATTGAAGGCTCAGCAACGGAAGCAATGGTTATAACATCCAATTTGCTGCGAGAAATCAATTGAATGAGCCACAAAGAACCCAAACTGGGGCAAAATTTTCATGTCTTTCACAACCCTATCTTTCATTCTTGTGGTTGTCTACTTCCAAATATTTTGTCATCCAATACACCAAGCAATAAATGTCCATTCAATTAATTCTTCCACTTTCTCTTTGAATGCATGTTTATGATGTCTCAAGTAGGATATATTTAAGTTTAAATTATACAACCTAACAATGTTTATAGCAATACATCAATGACTAGCATCACACCAAGAAATTCAGAAGCTTCAATTAAGCTTGCAGAAAAGCAATCATCATCCTTAAAAGGGGAAAAGAGAAAAGAAGAAAGAATGGAAAGAAGTGGGTAAAGTTACAGAAGAAAAGAAAGTTTTATTTGTGCAGAAAGTCCAGCTCAAGAATTACGAGTTTGATCAGTTAAAGTCTTCCTCGAGGCTTGCTTGATTTGGGTACAGTTAGTTCTTCAAGAATATGGAAATAAACTCCAAGTGGGTGATAAATTCATGACTTTTGCATATAACAAAAAATAAAAAAATAAAAGAAGAAACGTGTAAATCATTGTTTTCATTGCCAATTTACTTTCTAGTCGGCCTCAGATTACCACTTTACTCTTCCTATCTGCCTCAGATTGCCTCCATTTACTTTTTCGTCCTCAGATTCCACTTTACTTTTCCTGGGCCTTAGATTGCCAATTTACTTTCAGTCGGCCTAGATTGCTAATTTATTTCAGTCGGCCTCAGATTGCCACCATTTACTTTTCAGTCGGCCTCAGATCCAATTTATTTTTCCTATCGGTCTCATTGCCACCATTTACTTTCTGTTGGCCTCAGATTGCCACCATTTACTTTTCAGTCGGCCTCAGATTGCCAATTTACTTTCCCTATCGGCCTAAGATTGCCTCCATTTACCTTTCCGTTGGCCTCATTGCCACTTTACACTTTACTTTTCATCTCGGCCTCAGATTGCCAATTTACTTTCAGTCGGCCTCAGATTGCCACCATTTACTTTTCCTGTCGGCCTTAGATTACCACCATTTACTTTTCAGTCGGCCTAGATTCCCAATTTACTTTCCTCTATCGGCCTCAGATTGTCACCATTTACTTTTCCGTTGGCCTCAGATTGCCACCATTTACTTTTCAGTCGGCCTCAGATTGCCAATTTACTTTCCTATCGGCCTAAGATTGCCTCCATTTACTTTTCCGTTGGTCTCAAATTGCCAATTTACTTTCAGAGTCGGCCTAGATTGCCAATTTATTTTTCAGTTCTAAGATTGCCACCATTTACTTTTCAGTCGCCTCAGATTGCCAATTTACCTTCATCGGCCTTCAATCCATTTTACATTTCATGTCAACCTCAATTGCCAATTTTCTTTCCTGTCGGCCTCAGATTTGCCAATTTACATTTCATGACTCAGCTAATCTTTATTTTTTTTTTTTTGGGATTTGCGTCATTTGCAGTTAGCTTTAAGGAATGTTGATATTCTTGTAAGTTTAGTTAGAAAATCTTTGCATTGCATACACTGTCAAACAAAATCAATGTTCTTTTCTTTACTCATTCCTCATGCAGACAATATGAAAAATTTAGGTTTTTCACGTTTTCTTATAAGAAATGAGTAAAGAGGGGCAACACACCTCATTTTATTCGGCCACAAAAACAAAAAAAAAATTTCTGGCACATTTTCAAAGTTTTGACCATTTATAGGCCTATGTTGGTAATTTTATTTTGTTGAGTGAAATTGCAAATCATTTCAAGTTTTATTTATAGCTCTTTATTGTGTTTAATTCAAATTCAATTTGGGTCATTTTTATTCATGGTTTTACATTTTTGGTTTATGTGTCAAAAATAAAAATAAGAGAGAGGCCCAATATGTATCCAAGCCCATTCTAATTTCCAGTCCACACTAGTTAGCCTGCTCTAGTTTTTAGCCCATGGTCTTATTGATCTGTTAACCATTGTTAGAAGAAAAAAAAATAATAATAATAAAAAGAACAAACAAACAAGCCACCGATCCAAGGTTTGTCATATCCCTTTGTAAAACAACAAAAAAATATAAAAAGGAAAAATAACAAAAAGAGAACAAAAGGAGTATCACGGCTTCCTTGCCGTGTTCCTGCACACGTGAAGTAATAGAGGATGAGGGGAAATATTAGAAAACAAAAAATGGTGAACACAATGATGGTGTTCTTCCCTACTTTGGTGCAAGGCGTTAAAATTATTTCGGTGAAGGTGAGAGGAGTGGGGAGGGATGCACAACCCGGAGAGAATCGTGAATACTCTCGCCTCTCACCATATACAGCCAACATCTCCATCATCACAAAAGATATCCATCATCATCCTGCTATGAGGAGGAGGAGCCCATCCATTATCATCCGCATTCATCATCAATCTGCTAACTACCACTTGAACAACATCACCTCCCAAAACGGAACAAGTTCACTTCAAAAAGACACCATTTTTATCACATCAAGAAAAAATTTTCAATCAACAAGAAAAAATATACACGATACATCAATCAACCAACAAAAAAAGGTGAAATTCAAAGGAAGCCTGAAAGAACTCTCAAGTTTCAGTAAGAGAATCAGCAACAAAAAAAAAAAAAAAGAGAACAAGGTAAACTCCGGGCAGTGGCAATATCATCATCATAAAAAATTAACAAAAAAAAGGAGAGGAAAAAGAGGACAAGGCCGCGGTGGCCTCCTCCTGCCACCGCGGCCTCCATGAAACCTTATCATCATCCTCCATCATCCTCACCAAAGTCACGGCCTCCCCTCCAAACACCACCACCACGTCGTGCAGGCCTCAACTGGCTCTTGGCCATGGATTGGCCGATCTCTCCGCCATGGCCTCCCTTCCCAAACCAAGTATCATGGCCACAACCAGCGCCATCACCTCGCAGCCACCAACAACAACACCACCACTACCCAAGACACCTATGCCGCATCCCACCTGCAACAACAATGCCAGCCACCAAGCATCTTCTCCAACACCTCCACTGCCCCACCATCGTCACCTCCACCCTTCCATCATCCTCATCAAAAAGCACCACCCTTCCACAACCAAGAGCACGACCATCGGCACTACCACCATCCCTCTCTCACCATCGTGACCCTTTCTCTCAACTGCGGCGCCGTAGAGTAATCGGCGGGTCTGGACTTCAAGGTTGCAAATCGCGCATCGCGGCCCTTTTCCTTCCCTTCACCGCACAGACCCGGCCTCCCTTGAGCACCGGCGCTGCACCCTTCACGCCTCTCGTCGGCCGCGGGCGGGCTCCCTTCGGCGTCATGGGCTGGCTTCTTCCTCTTCTCTCGCGAGATCGCCTATCTCTTTCACTCTATATTTCCCAATCTCTAGATCCTTGAGTCCCGTTCTCTTATCTCTTTCCCTTTCTCTCGCTTCTATCTCACTCCTCTCTGTTTCTGTTTTTATTTCTTCCCTTTTGTGTATGTATGCGTGTGTAAAAGAGAGAGAGCGTAAGTTTATGTGAGTGTGCGTGTGTGTGTGAGTTGAGTGGGGAAGGGATTAATTAGAGAAATTAGATTAGGTTTAAAATAAATAATTTTATTTATCTTGATTATTTGTACTCTTAGTTAGTGTTACCTTATTTCTTGTTGGATTAGATTTTGAGTTGTGTGTCAGGATTCAGTTTTTTTTTTTTGTTGATTAGAGTTTATTTTATTTTTGATCCTTTGGTCTTCAGTTATTAAGATCTGGATTAATCTAAGTCCAAAAATAAAATAAAAAGAGAGAGTTGCATTCATTTTAGCTAATTAATCAATAAATTATTTTAAAAAATATGATTAACTGAGTCGTGATGGCTTGTTAATTCTATATGGTAAATATTTTTGTAAAGTTTAATATTAATTTAAAAAAAAACAATAAAATAAATTAATCAATGATTATTTTACAAAACTACGTGACTTTGAGTTCCATTCAGGAGGATACGTGGAGGCAAATTCTGATTCCTGCAAGTCAAAATTAAATTTTCATAATTTTTGTCCTATTTGTAAATATTTATGATTTATAGGAGTTTTTTTTTATTTCCATGTATTCAACTTAATTTGTTTTTTGTTTCAAATAAAAAAGGTTAATTTAGTTGACGGTTTGTTACGCATTTCAAAGTTCATTAGCTGGTGTTAACAATTTTTTTTAAAATTTTGTTGTAAATAAAAAATATAAAAATGAATATTTTAAAAGGTTATTAATAATTTGTACAAATCAATTAAGGTAGTAAGGACGGGTGTAGGATGCGTAGGATTAAATCCTCCACTTCATATGCATAACTCAAACTAAATATGATTTTAAAGATCATTCCTTTTAAAATAAAGGGTTTTAATGTTTTCCAAATTTAAATAGACTTGATGGCAACCAATTTTAACTAACTTTTTAAGGGTAGATCAAATTCAGTTGCGACACATACAAAAAATTAGAATTGGATTAACCATACTCCATTAGGTATCCAGATTGACTTTCATATAATGTAATTGATATTAAAAAAAAAGAAGTAAGTGCAAATTTCCAAAAAAGCCAAAAGCTCTGCTTCGATCCATCTCGACTCCACGTCGGCCTTCATCAGGTTCAGATATCATCAATCCACGAAGCATCGCCGCGTTGTCCTATTGCTTTCAACTAGGCCCTCCACCATCACATCTACTCCCCCTCCATTGCATTATTTCTCTCTTGCTTTCCTACAACCACCTTACCGATCCAGCCTCAATCTTGACCATTAAGATTAGAACAAAACGACCTACCAACATGTGGAGGGAGCTCCAGATGGTGTCGCAACTCCAGATGGTGTCATCAGCACAAAGTGCAATGGTGGTCAAAATGGTGTGACTGTTGAGCGCAAAGGTTTGAAGACAGTGGGGGTGAGGTGGCGGTGTTAGATCGTGACGGCAATTAGATAGATTACTAGAGTCCAAATGAATATATTATATATTATTAATGATGTGTTTGTTTGTGATTATTTTGATAAATAGTTATTTTAAAAAAAAAACACTAACACTTTTTGAATATTTGGACAATTTTTAAAAATGATCGAAATTTAAAAATAATTAGCTTTCAGTTTTTTTTTGTAGAATCTAAAATTAGTAGTTTTTGAAAAAAATTAGTTTTAAACTTTTTTTTAGTTATATATAAAAGGTACATTTGTTTGTGATTATTTTGGTTAATAATCACTTTTTATCCAAAAAAATCTTTTAATTGTTGGGTTTTAAGCATATGTAAGGGGTTAACTCCTGTGTGTATAGGAAACTTTTGTTGAAAGAGGTAAACTCACTTTGGTCTCGAGGTAAAGAACTCTTTAGCTGTCCTTACATGGATAGACTTGAACAATCAAAAGAAAAATTAACTCTTAATATTTCTCACTAAAAATTTTACTCTATTTTTCTTCCAAAAATTAAAAAAGTACTCTCTAATTGACTGTAATACCCTATTTAATTAAAATGGCCGTTTAAAAATAGATTGATAGCAATAAAAAAATTTAAAATGTCACACGAAGTTCTAGTAATAGAGAAATTGAATTAAAGGAAAGGGGGATAGAATTTCAATTGAGGACGATTGTACGAAATCTAAGAAGAAAGGAAAAACAAAGAGTAGAGAAAAATCTAAAGAAATTAATAAGGTTGCACCAATCACCTATAACTTTGGTGAGATTTAATAGGAAGTGATAACTTATTCCACGACAGATAAATCCAATTATAAACAGAGAGAAGGCCAGTTCTCAGATGAAGCTCATGAGAAAGCCATAAAGCCCTTAGGTGTCTCACGTCAACAAAGGGCATCCATACTATCTGATGAGGGGCTTTACTAGAAGGGGAGAAGTGCGTAACCTTCCTTAGTTTGCCAGGTTCGGGAAGAGTAGTTCTGCTCTTTTCCTGCCATCATCAATTACCTCCGCCTGTTCCTCTGTCACCTGGGAATCTGCAACATCGTCATTCCGCCTTCTTCTTTCATCGCCCTCCATGTGGTGGTTCATGCCTTCATGGCCAAAAGAACAATAGAGATTGAAAAGATAGTACCTATTTTTGGTGGAATATATCTAAGCATGTAAATTAATAAACGTATATATGCTGAAAGTGTTTTTAATTTGTCTGAAGCGTGGCGGCCATGAAGGAGGTGATGAACAGCAAAGTTGCAACGTCATGTTCCTGCAAGACTTGGAAAAAATCATTTTTTTTTCTAATTTAAATTAAAACATATCACTTAATAATGCTTAATATCTTCATTAGTATTGATGTCTAATTAATGCTTAATATCTTCATTAATAGTGTGTCACTTAGGTGGCATTTATTTGCTGTTTCCAAGATAAAAATATAAAAATATTGAAAAAATAAACTAGTTTGATGATGGAAATAAAAATAAGAGATTTTCTGTCTCTAGATAAGAAAAATATAAAATTTTTATATCTCTAAAATATAAAAATAAGATACAAATATAAAAATTTAATATTTTTATCACCTAATAATATTTTTATATATATTTATTATCTACAACTTTATTTCTAATGTCCCTATTAATGTCCTGTATTTTCTATCCTAACAGAGTAAACAAACTCTACTTAAGGGCTTCATGATGGATGCAATACGTGTCTATCTCACAAGCAACCAGCAAATAGCTACATTGATGAAACTTTCTCAGCAGCTTTATCAGAGTGTGGACCCATTGAGAAAGAGAAAGTTAGGCCATGCTTACTTTGCAGTTTTTCGTTTTTAATTTTTCGTTTTTAGTTTTTTAAATTTATAAAAGAAAAATTAAAAAAAACTGAAAATTAAAATTTTCAATTTTCTTTACAAATCTAAAAACTCAAAATTAAAAGCTGAAAACTAAAGTAAATCAGCCTTTACTTTCTTATATTGTACATCCCAATCAGAGACGTGGGCCTTTTGTGCCAATTTTTTTTTTTACATTGACATAAATCATAATAAATTTTAGTACTGTCCATTTCATCTCATTAAACTGCATTGACACTAATACAACACTTCAGGACAAGGATAATCTATTCATTTTCTGACTATCAAAGAGTGAAAACAGATTCATTATTTTACACTTTCTACTCACTTGGGATGGTTCAGTTCTTTCTCAAATAATCTATATTTTCTGCTTTTGGTTCCCTTAATTTCAATGACTAAGAATGCCTCATGTTCTATATCAAAGCATTTAACAGGTTATACATATTTGTTATTTTTTATTTTACCATAGAAAATAAAAACTCAATCATTCCAAAATTAATGGAGAAAAAAAGAGTATAACAAACACATGTAAGGATTACCACAACCACACATGAGCAATAGACCAAAACCTTAAAGACAATGAAAGATAAGTGAAACATAAAAAAAGCATCAAAATCAAGCATTCCAAACCGCTTGATCACTACACTTTAGACACGGTTGTAGTCTTAGAATTCAATGTCAGCACCGCATGAGAACCAGCAGAAAACTTCTACCAAACCAGCAAGGCAGCAACGTCACAGCAGCAGCTTAGCATCAATAAAAAGCCAAACCACAAGGAAAAAAGGAAACCGCTGCACTTGAGGCAACAACTAAGGTTAACCTCAATCAATGAACAAAGACTGTGGCATAGGTAAAACTCCCTCGAAATGGAGAGAAGACAATCTTCAAATCTAGCCCCTTTGGCATTGCCATCAAGACTAGAATGAAGATTGCAACTGAAAAGGATCATAGCAAGGAAAATAGCAGCAGAAAGCAGATCCCTAGAAGAAATCACAGAATTGCAGACCATCCCAAAAATGCAGCAGAAGAATTAACAGCAGGGCATACTTAGAAACCGAAAATCCTGCATCATATAGGTGCCTCCATCAAAAGTGCATGAATGAATCAACATAGTCTCGATCATAGGATTACAAGTCAATTTCATAGGAATAACTCAGACTTTTACTAAAGGATGAATTATCTATGTGCAAGCTTATGTTTTTATTGGCAATAAGACAACCCTATGATCTAGAATGAAGAACAACAGTGAAAATATTGAGTTCAAGCAACCAAGAGAAGAACTATATGTATATATATATATATATATATATATATAAAGCTAACACTGCAAGGATAACATACCTAACAAATAACTGAGTTCACAATGATGGATTTATACCTCAAATCTCAAACAGTCAAACCTATATTTGTTATGGTTTGAATAACTACTTGTCATAATAAGTAGTAGCTTAACTGTCACCATGAAATGCTTCAAATCCCATGTTACTCATTAGTAGGGGTACTCAATTTGGGCATTGTATAACAGATTTTTAATAAGGTCAAACTTTTGACTAACTTCATTACAGTCTTTCATTTATATGATGTTACGTTGCACATGCAGAAGTGAGAGTGATTTGTTATATATATATATATACCTATATATATTATATATTGCTCTTAAATTATTAATAGATTCTTCAGGGAGGTTGTTGGATGCTTCCTGCTATGGTTTTTATCACAATATGGCTCTATTTGTTTGTTGCTTTCGATTCTTTTAAACCAGTTTATGCTGAAAATGCAGGTGCTTCTCAATGCGTGCTCATGTGCTTAGTACCTAAGGCACTACAAGTTATGAAAAATGTTCACATGTATCACAGTATCAAACTGAATTAATAAAGACTTAATAGCTGATGTTGCAAGATTAAATCTTCAGTGTCTGAAAGATGCTACACACACATAAGCTACTTCTCTATTATAATGTACTTTTTGCATTTGATAATTTTTTTTCCCTTTACAATGGATTTGCTTGAACACAGATGTAACAGTATTACCATGCTTTAACTTCTACATTTTTATGATCTAGAACTTAAGCTCTGTCCCAGTTTAACTTCTATATCAGTTAAAAATGGGATAAAAATTCATTAATCAAATTAATGAGTAAAATTATATAGAAAATTGGTTCATGAATCTTTCACCTCTATTTTTACCCAAACCAAATTGACCCTAAAGAAAAAACATATTAGTGCAACAAAATATGAAGCAAAAAAAATCCAATATTCAATTTTATCTTCTCATAGCATAGAAAACATTGCATATTTGCATAGGATCAGGAAAACACAATGCGTATCCAAATAAAGAGAAGAAGGAAGTATTCAAGATTTGGTTACTAAAACTCATCATACGGAGGTAACATAGAAAGATTTGAGGAAGCTGCAAAATCAGACAACTACTAAACCTGATTAGTGAAGAAATTATGATTGAGGAACAATAGAAGCAGAAAGCAAAGGTCGTCCAAGGGGAATGAAAATTGAAAAGTGTACAGTGAATACTTACCCCTTGTCATCATTCGTCACCGTTGTGTCCTTCCAAATCCTGCTTAAATACATTACGCATCCCGCAGTGCTTCACTTCAAGAAGCGTACTTGCCAATGGTGTCTGTATGCACAAATATGGGTATTATAAGCTAAAGCATTCACATCGTATATGTAATGGACACGAGTATGCCAAAAATACTGCTACCTTAGTAACTAAATGAAACTTGTTTAAATCCTACGTGAGACTAACTTTTCGAAAAGAATGATAAGCATTGCTAAATAGTCTTTATCATAAACAATCAAACAAATAACTTATCTATTCAACAAAATCTATTTATGGATAATCCTTATTTTCAATTTCATTCTACATAAATTTGATTGATGGGCAAAACGAACAAGAATAGAGCATAAATAACAATTAATCTCTAGATAGGTATATCTTTAACGGTTTTTCAAACAAGCAACTTTAAAAAATCAGGAGGAGTAAGTTTTGTATTAATTAGTGAGTTTTATTAATTTCCATTGTAGTAGAAGCATTGAAAAGTTTACAAAATAACTATCTTTGATCCCTTAATTAGTGTCATAGGAACTCTACAGAAAAATCATATTTTCAATATGTATATTATTATATTTAATGTATATTGCTAGTCCATATTTTATCTTTTTATACATCATTCAATTTACGTATTGTGTTCTGTGCAATACCGATTCCATTGAGCATAGAGCAGACACAAAAAATGTGAACTTAACAAGATGATGTACTCCTCTGCGTTCTATAATATCGATCAATTCATGCCGGGTAAGATAGAACAAACAGAGGTGATGAACTGATGATTCAACCGTGACCCCATATGTCTTTGCACTTTTAGCAACATTGAGCAAGCGACCTCCTACCCACAATCGGCAAGAAATCCGTATTGTCGACTTATAGAGTTTATACTGTGTGACAAATGCTGCACACATAACCAAGCCAATCCAATTGCAGTCATGCACATAGGGAAATAGCTCTATCTCCATGGTGTAACCCATACTCTGACAGCTGAACCAAGATGGAATTTGAGTTCCAGGAATAACAACAGTAATGGCAGAAGAGGTTTCCTTGTGGACCTGTAACCACAAAAGCCAGCTTTCCATTTCTTAGTTCTTACACAAAACACAGATATGAAGGAAGGAAGGAAAAAAAAAAGAAAATGCACCTTAAGACATTGTATCATCCATGAAAGAGCAATATTACACCAGCCTTCCATCCCAACTAATTTGGGGCAATTGAAAATATGTAACCCTGCTCTTCCTTCCTTATTCATCCCATAAACAAATTCTTTTGGTGCTGGCAAGCCAACACGTAATGGGAACTCATCAGATAATAATGATGTTAGTTGTTTGCAATGATCTAAGTTCAAGCTTATGAGCTTGGGAAGCTCTTTTATGATACAAGGTAGCTTACTGAAATTGTTTCCTGCCAAATATAGTACTTCTAAACAATATAATGATACTATGGCTTCAGGAATATTAACAAGGTTGCAATAACTTAGATCAAGCTTTCGCAACATATTGAAATGACCCAAATCAGAAGGCGCCACTGAACCAACTTTAACATTGTGTCTTCTAAAATTAAAGAAATGGAGAGGCAACATAAGCTTGAGCCTTTTAACAGCAGAGAAAGTTGATTGACATTGGATAGCAGCGTCACTTGTGCTTTGAAATAATTTTGAGCAACCCCGCAGATTAACAGTTTCAAGCGAACTCACATCACATATGGTGTTGGGGAGACGCTGTAAACTTGTGCAGTTCTTCAAATTTAAATAAGCAAGCTTTCTTAGAAGCCCAATGGACGGATGAATGTGCACAAGTTTTGTACATCCATTAAGGTTTAGCCGCTCAAGATTTGGGGCCAAACTTAAATCTGGGATATTGACAAGACTTTTGGAGTGGTAAAGATTCATAATTTTCAAATTGTATAGAGCCTGTATTGGGTCAACAAAAAATAAACATCAGTGCCCACCATATTCACACATTTCATTTGTTTTGTTTGACACGACTTAAGAAAAATGGTAAAAGAGAAAATGCTTAATTTTCTTCTTATGTTCATTATCCAAATCAAAATATAAAAATGGCATCCACAATACCTTTGTGCCGTCCCATAGTTGCTTGATACTGCTACAAGGTAAGGACAATTCAACAAGTTTGCTTGTCTCACAGCTTGCTGGAAAATATGTGAATGGATATCCTCGCCAATGAAGAAATCGTAATTCATTGGAAAGACAGCTAAGATCTTCTGAAGAATTCACAAACTCATTATCTAGGATGAGCAATCTAAGTTGATTCATTCTTGATAACACTTCTATCCTTGATGTTGTTTGTTTAACTTCAAATGGTGGGAAAGCCAAGTTTATGGCTTTAAGATTATCCATTGCCTAAAACAACACACAGAAGAAATATAAACTTAGATTACTTGAATAGCCTGTTAATTCCAGAAAATTGAAAATATACTGTTCTTCTAGCTATCAAAAAATTGTGTTTACCATCTTTTTGGATGTAATATGATCAAAATCCTTGTAGCACCATATCCTACTCCACTTCCATGGCTCATCTGGCGCATCTTGTCGAACAATTTTTGTGCCCAATTCTCGTAACATCCGATGCATTATAATTCTTGAATTGCTAATGGTTATAAGTGATTTATCAATAAGAACTCTTATTCCAATATTTGTATGAAATCCACAACAATCTAGAACTCTCTTCACGTATTTTTCATTTTTGTTGTTAAAGAAACAAGCAATATCTAAGAATATTTCTTTTTCCTCTTGTGCTAACCCATCAAAGCTGATTTGAAGCACATCTATGATTTCTTTGTTTGGATTATCTTTGAGCCTTGCCAATGCACTTCTCCACTCAGAAATACTTCGACCACACAAAAATGATCCCAACACTTCAATTGCTAAGGGAAGACATTGAGCATATTTTATTGCAAGATCTATCGCTCTTTGTAATCTCTACTAATGTCATCAAAACTCATAATATAATCGTGTTTGAAAGCTTTTCTACAAAACAATTGATGAGCTTCATCCATATTTAGGAGTTGAGCATCATAAATAGCATCCATTCCATACTCATTTAAGATATGCCGATCTCTAGAAATTATAATGACTCTACTCCCTCCAAGTAGGCTATCACGGTTCAAACCCAATTTCTCTAGTTGTTCAACTTTATCAACATTATCAAGTACAATAAGGGTCTTTAGATACCGTAACCTAGTTCTTATCAGATGGTTTGCCTCGATATACTATATATCTCCTGATTTTCCTTTAAAGTTTGGCAAATAAGTTGTTTTTGTGTAGCAATTGGACCACCATTATGATAAACTTTACTTATATCATCAATGAAACAATGAGCACCATATTGATGAAAGTTTCTATCATACACTGCTCTAGCAAGAGTTGTCTTTCCTATTCCACTCATTCCACAAAGGCCTACAACTTGAACATCATCATTGGATTTGAAGGCCAGAAGCTTTTCCAATTGTTCTACACGAGAGTAGATCCCAACTAGACCATCCAAACTTGATAACTTGTAACCTAATATGCTTTTAACCCTTTCAACAATTTTTTCAATCTCTCCATATTGTGGCCTGAAACATCAAAGAGAAACGAGAGCACTAAGTCAACTTCCTCACATAGGACATCTCAAGACAAAATTACATAGATATTATTAAGGCGAGACTATTGAGGAACTAGTTAATTAATTTTTTTAAAAAAATGTGTTTATTACAAAACATGTATGTTTTGATCCAATTTGCATGTTGTTTCTTTGAAAAGTTATTCACTCCACGTGTCCTTATGGAAAAACAAGGTAAATTCAACAACACAAAATAACAAAGAAGAAAATTAAACATAAACTTTAAAAAGGATATAAAAATATGTATTAACCAAAACTATTGATGAAAAACCCTAAAACTTTGCTCAAGATATCAATGGATGACTTATTGCACAAACATAAACATCAAATTTCATAGAAGATTATACTTACTTATTCTGTACATCCCAACCAGAGAGATTGGCCACTTGCTCTAAAGCTTCCCTCCATCTTTGCACCATCCCTAAATCTTGTTTGAACCTTTTTTCATGTTCAACAAATGCTTTCCCATACTCCCCGCTCTGCTTCCGCACCTTAGATGGACTAACATCATAGAAAACAGGCAGCGCACTTTGTCCAGTTACCTTCATGCAATCTACAATCTTTGCCAGTTCCTGCAAGCACCATGATGAGTTAGCATAGCTCTTAGAAAAGACAACAACCAAAACCTTTTCTTTGGAGACAATAACCCCACTTGCGAGTTCCTTCAATTGCTTGTATCAACTCAGTTGATATGTGTTCTCCTTGCTTGAGATTCATATCATCCCTGAAGGCAACTACGCCTTTTCTTTGGAATGCAGCAAAGAGATGATCGGTGAAATTTTTGCGTGTGTCCTCGCCTCTGAAGCTCACAAACACATCGTATCTCCGCGTATTGCTAGATGATGAGATGCTTTGGATGCTCTTGCACTCCATTGAACGTAACTAGCAGAAGCTCACAAGTGATATATAAATCAGCCTTAAACGCGTTGTGTGTTCAGTGGAGTTCGGTCAAAATAGCAATTGTCACTTTTGAGAACAGGTAAGCTTATTCTAATGGAAGATGCTACGCGCAGCACCAGGCCACAAAAGACTAATCAAATAATGCATCCTATGATCGAAATTCTACACCATTAATTAAGGATGTATAAATTTGCTTGTCGATATATGTTTTTTTATCAACACAATATTATTAACTATCATCGCATTGTAAAACATATAATTGATTTAAACGCTATATATGCGATTAATAATAATAAAATATGTATGGCTACTAAAAAAATTTATAGTTAATCTGATCAATATAAAATTAGCATAAAAAGTTGATGTAAAACACAAATTTTTTATGATTAATTATATTGGTGTCATCCATTCTTGTCATATTACTCATATATCGTATCTTAATTTTTGTTGGGATAAATAAATTGTGTACGATAAATTCCGCTTCTTTATGCTACATCGAAGTTTTTCAATAAAGGAAAAAGAAATTTTAAAAGTATTCCATTTGTAAATATATTTTTTACTTTTTTTCCATAGCTGAGCCAGTGTGAATGCATTGACTTTGTGTGGCTAAGAAATATACTACCTAACTACTAGATAACGTTTGGTAAGGGATAAAGGAAATATAGAAATAATGAAGATAGTAAAGATAAAGATATAAATAATAAATATGTATAAAAGGTATTATTAGATAAAAATTAAATTTTTATTTTTGTATTCTATCCCTATTTTTTAAAGGTACAGAAAGTATAAAAAATTTATATTTTTCTGTTCCAGAAATAAAAAAATTTTCTATTTTCTATTCCTAGTTTTATCACCAAATAAATTTATATTTACAATATCTCCATTTTTTTTTCCCTGTATTACTAACCGCACTACCTTAGTGCCTCTTGTCTGGGATCCAATGCAAGTAGTGGCAGCTTTCGGTAAAAATTAAGTCGAAATGAGAAAGTTGTGCCTAACTTTTATTTTTGATATATTTCTGGAAATATGCTTTTTTTTTTCTTTTGGTGTGCTAGAAATATGCTTTTATTAATTCAAAGTGTTAATTAAAAAAAAATTTGTTTTTTACGACAACGCGCCTTAAGCCCAAAATAAAAAACACAATGATTAGCGTAACAGTAATAAGATTGAACGTAAAGATTAAATGGCTCGATGAGTTGATGGTAACCTTTTCCATACCTCATGTGATGATAATGGGCTTAAGCTTAACAGTGAAAATGCTGGATGCTGAAATGACTTCATTTGACTTGATTACTTTATATTTATATTATGGGCAGAATCCTTACTTCAATTCACTCTTGACATTTCATTGCTCCATTAATATGATCTTTTGTACTTGACATATGCAAGCATATATATTTGTTATTCTTTTATAATAGGATTTATAGATGGTAATTGCTGTCATTATGGATCCATGAGATACGCAACATTATTATTTTATATTCGTATTTGGTTAATGTTCTAAATTCTTAGTATTAATTGGACAAATTTTACCTGTGGTATCATCAGAACAGGTTTATATTGGGATTAGAACTCATTATTAGAAAATCTTTAGATTGGTTTAATTAGATTAAAAAAAAAAACTTTACATTGTGAAATAATTATGATTTTGATTGAGTCTTGTTCATAGATGTGAGAATTGTGTTATATTATGATGCTCACTTGGTTGTTGTGACCTTAAAAGCAGAAGGGAGAGGAACCGCAGGTTAAGTATGATCATTCTGACCCCCGTCGCTCGCTGCTCCTCCACGTTATTTACATATAATAACTCTAATATGTCACATATTTCTCTTATTCTACATATCGCTCCCAATTAAATTTTTGCTTTATCCTTGATAAATGGAGATTTTTTTTTCACCTGTTTTTGTATTTCAAGTTTAAAAGTGTTTTTTTTTATAAAAAATAATTAAACTGATCTAATCGATTGAAATAATCTTTAGTAGTTTAGCAGTTTATGTAAAGGTGCCCACCACAGAAAGAAGAAGAACTGCTAGACAGAAAGGAAACCATTTGTGTTTACTGTATTGAACTCAATTAAAATGAATTACAAAGAGTTATGTGCTTACATAGTAGTGCATGTACAGCTAACTAAAGAAAGACTATGAGAAACTGACAGAAATAACAGATTCTGTTTATAGATAATTGAAACTGATTTTTCTAATCCTGTATATTCTATCAGCCGCCACAAATTCATGAAGTGAGTGGGGCTCAACTCTGAGTTTGTTTCTCAAATATGGGAATAAAAAACTAGAGATAGGTTTAGTTAAAACATCTGCAACTTGCTCTTCAGCTGGTATGTGATAAATTCTGACTTGACTCTGTAAAATTTTGCCTCTGACAAAGTAAAGATCAATTTCAAAATGCTTTGTGCATTGGTGAAGAATAGGATTAGTATATAGGAGAACAGCACTGACGTTGTTTTCACGGTAAACTAGAGGAGTGGCAGGAGAAGAAACTTGTGATCCTGAAAGTAAAGTTTTTATCATATCCATGTGAGTTTGGCAATGACAACATCAACGGACCTGTATTTAGCATTTTTACTTAACCTGGATATAACTTGTTGCTTATCTGAATTCCAAGTGACATTGTTAGGGCCATAGAACACACAATATCTTGAGGTTGAGCAACGGTCATCTGGTTCTGAAACCCAATCAGATTCACAAAATGCAGAGAGGAAATTGAGGAGAAGATCTGAGAACTAGGCCATGAGTGGGGGTGCCATTAGTATATCTTAATATTCTATTCACATGCAGTGATCCAATGATGTTCCATCTTGTTATTGATTTTTTAGAGCCTAAAACACCCTTTTTTGCAGAATTTTAACCTTTGATGGAAGTCTTTTGTGGCATTTTAATATGTAAATATGTCTTACAAATGATTTAGTAGTTTTAAAATTTATCTTGATTTTAGTATAATTTGTTATTTTATTTTTAGGTTCGTAAAAAAATCACAAAAAAGGAGTGAAGGATCCAACCTTGGCGTCCAGGCGCCACAGGAAAAAATCTTCAGATGTGTTCTGGCATCGCAATGCCCAAACCCAGCGTCACAACGCCCAGGTCCACACAAACTAATGTTGTTAGCTGAACTTGGCATCACAGGACCCAATAATGGCGCCCAACGACCGCGGTCCATGTTTTCCTTGTGTTTTGTGTCTGATTTGGGTTATTGAGGGGTTATGGATGAGATTTTTAGGGGGAAAGATGGGGAACAAAGAGGAACAGAGAAGAGGACAAGGAAAAAGTGATAAGAAATGGAGAAAACTTGAAGAAGAGGAGAAAATTGGAGGAATCCATCATCACCAACCTTGGGTTTTATGATTTTCTCTTCTTTCTTCTATTTTTCTGTTGCTTATTATGTGTAACTAAACTCATAGTTAGGGGCAAGGTGAATTTGTCTTGTTATGTGTTTCTCTTGCACCAATTTACTTGAGTCTAGATTGTATATGGATTAATCATTTACCTTTGCTATTATTACAAGTTTATGAGTTGGCTTCTCATGGACTTTGATCAAGGTTCATATCCAAATTGGAAAATTTAATTGTGTTCTTGCTCTAAGGTTAAATGACATGATTTTCAGGAATTATGAAGAGTTCTTGTGGTTGTGTGGAAATTGGATTAGAATTTATGCTTAAACCCGCCATTTGTTAAACATAGTTAAGAAATTAACATGCTTTGATAAATAGAGGAGAATTGGTTTGCTAAGGAATTAGGGGCCAATTACTTATAATCTTTTCATTAATCCTTATAGTTTTCCAATTCAAGTTAATTCGGTTAACAAGTTTGAGACCTAAGAGCCAAAGGATCCTTCACCCCTAACGTTTTGCATATAATTGTTGCTTGTTGGAATTTGTCACTTAAGTCATAATTCATATTTACAAATTGTCAAAGCTTTACCATTAGAGCTACCTTCAATCTAAACCATATTGTTAAAGTTTATCTAACTAAAAGCAAACTTGCGAACTATTGTTCAATTGCACTAGTCCTTGTGGGAACAATACCTACTTCCATAGTACTTGAAAACAATTTGGTATACTTGCCAATTTGTTATCATCCAATGAGATTGCAATTGAGAATGCGGAATTTGGCAAACTTTATATGGAAAGGAAGCAACAATTTGTCTATAGAAGTAGGGTCTTCATTCATGGAGGTCAAAATAATGTTTTGTCACTTGAGACTTGCAATCATTGGGGTTGGAAGAGGTTTACAGTTCTACATTTTGGCTTGAAATAGAATGTAATCAATGTACTTTATTTGAAAGAGGTGAAGGACAACAAATTTGAGAGGTTTGGCTTCAACACCTAAGAAATATTCAAGATGGCCCAAATCTCTAGATCAAAGGTTTGATAAAGAGTGGAAATAAGAGATTGAATTGTTGAGGAATAACTACTAGTTATAAGAACATTGTCAACATACTAGAATGTAAAGTGTGTTCTGAGATGAAACTTGGATAAATAAGGATGAGTAGTCAAACTTAGTAGTTTATCAAACCAAACTCTAGGAGCTTTGTTTGTTTGAGACCATATAAGGCCTTACTGCAAACCAAAGGAGGGCCTCCAAGTTGAAATCAATGGAGTTAAACCATGTAAACTTGTTCTTGTAGATTGCCATTAAGGAAAGCATTATTGAAGTCAAGTTGATCAATTGCCCAATGAGAAGAAAGAGCAATTGTAAGTATAATTTGGATTGTTCCAAGTTTGACTACGGAACTAAGTTTCATGATAGTCAAAACCTTCCTGTTAATGAATTCCTTTAGCTGCTACCAGCCTTGCTTTGTGCCTCAAGATTGTACCATAAGGGTTTATATTTGATTATGAAAATCCATTTCAGCCTATAGCTATTTTCTGAGTTGGTAATGGAACAAGGGCCCATGTATTGTTCTTCATGAGTACAGCATATTCTTCTTTCATTGTATGCAATCAGTGAGGACTTGAGAGAGCATCCTTGACACTTCTAGGTTCTAAATCTGCAACGAAAACTTTGGGTTTGAAAATCCCATCCTTGGCTCTTGTTTGAGAGGCATGGATGGTGGCAATCAAATCAAAGTAACAAGTATTACATACCCCAACTGGATTTGGAACAATTTTTTATTAGATTGCAACTAACTTATTATGATTAGAACATATGGCTTCTAACATTTTAATTTATTATTTGCTATCGTCGATCTAAACTCTTAAAAAAAAGATTGAATCGCTTTTAGTAGCAATGTCTGGCTAGCGGCTCTGTACACTCTTCTCATCTTATGCGTTATTAGTTATCACTCAACCATTTCTTATTCTGCCAAATCCTTCTAACCAGTTAATGTCTATGTAAAACTCGTAATCACAAGATCAAGAACAAAAAGTGTATGAATTGAGAAGAGAAGTGAGAGCTCAAGCAAAGAGAGGAATGAGACAGAACAAGTGCTGAATTTCTCATTACAGAAAGTGATATTACACTTGGTTAGTTATAACAGGCTTGCTAATTAACTTATATAGGTAATACAATGACTTGATTAACTAAGACTGTTGCCATAATCAAGTGTGATATCACTATTAAGAATCAGCGATGGGTGATGACAGTCTTAGAAACTAAACTGATAAAATCACTTAGATTGTTGGTTCACAATTTTAACAGCCATGTTATTTGAACTCATTGGACTTGAAATATTGTGTTGATCCATATTCATCATCTATCATTGAAAATAATCACAAAAAATTTAAAACAAAAAATGCGATCATTTCAATGGTAAATTATGGATAGTGTCGCAACCTGATCGCGGACGCGAAAATTTATTTAAAAATTGGGAGTCGCCACCAAGTTTATTTGAGTTGGGAAAAACATGGAAAAACCCATTTATTAAAAAAGTGGTCTTTGAAACCAGATTTGAGTTCGGAGTCGGTTATGTATAGGGAAGGGTAAGAATTTACGCACCCTAATACACCGTCTTTTGACGGTACCTTTCATTAACTGTGCAAATTAAATAATAGCCCTTTTCTAAATAAATAAATAGGTGAATAACAGAAAAACATATTTACAATTTGAACAAAACAATTTAAGGAAAATTAATTTTGACTTGACAGGGGGCGCCCTCCACGTACCCTCTGGTGCAATGAGAAACTCAAAGTCACGTAGTTCTGGAGAAAATATTTGTGCGTTGATTGATTTTATATTTAAAGCATGAAATCCGTTATTGCAGAATCCAAGTTAGCATTAAGCTACTCAATGGATTCTTATGATTCAAATAACAGTGAAGGTAACATTTGCTACTCAATCATCATTATCGATCATTGCACGGGTTAACAACAATCTAAAAAGATTTTCTTTATTTTATCAGAAGGAAAGCATATTTTATATGATTTTAAAAGATTGTTAAAAATAATATGTAATAAATTTTCCCCTTCTTTATCAATCCAAAAAGAAATGAAGCCCGCATAAATATTGTCCAAGAAACCGAACTACTAGACAACCCAAGAATTATTAACACAAAAATAATAAATAAATATAAAAATATATGTATAAAATAAAAAAAATAAAAAAAACTAGGGAGTGGGGCTCATCACGCACCCACTCCCACCCACTCACGCACACATGTTCTCACACACACACACAAAAAGCCACGGAGAGAGAGAGAGGCGTGAGACAGAGAGTGAGGAAAAGAGAGAGCGCGAGGAAGAGGGAGAGAGGTGGCGGAGGTGAGAACCAGGAAGGAGGCTTCGTGCGGTGGATCCTCGAGTGCGCGGAGGTGAGCGCAGGGGTCCCGCTCTTGGCTTCACCCGGCACTGGGCGCGATGCGGGGTTGGGCTTTGCGGGCAGGCTGGGCGGAGTGGGATGCTGGTGGCTCACCGCGAGGAAGGGAGGATCGCGGGCGAGCTTTGAGGTGCTAGGCGCGGGGTGATGGAGGCTTGGCGGAGGCACAGGCGGTGGAACGCGTGAAGGGCGGCGGGCGAGGGGAGGCTGTCGCGCGGAGAGAGCTGCAAATCCGGCTTCGCGATGGCACTGCGGTCTCCTCGGGCGATTCCTGGCTGAACTTCCGACGGCACGTGGCGGTCTTGGCGGCGGCGGCGTTACAAGGAGGAAAGTGGGTATTGGGCTCGCGGTGGCGGAGGCCGGGCGGTCGCGTGATGGTGTGCCTGAGGTAAGAGGGGCCGTGAGCTTGACGTTGAAAGGCTTGTATTTTTAGATTGTATGAGTATGTAATTGGTGTGATTAGCTCATCGTCTGGACTTCTTTCTTTCCTTTCCTCTCTTTGATTTCATTTTTTCAGATCATGGGTGTGATGATGTGGTGATAACGGTGACAATGGGTGAGGCTTTTTTTTTTTTTTTTGTTCCAGCCGTTGTGGTTTTTATGAGAGAGTTGTGATGATGATGATGGTAATGGGCTGAATAAGGATGGTTTTTTTTTTATCGTGGTTTGTGAATCCGTCCTCCCTTCACATGTGATCTCCTCTATATTTTGCTTGTTTTCATTTTATTAGAATTTATTCCATGTTGTTCCTGAATGGAGGAGCACCCCACTAAGCTTGTCCCCATGCTTCTGCCTTGATTGTTGAATGTTCCATTAATTAAGTAGAGAACCCATATTCCTTGGGGAACCCGGAGTGGAGAGCGAAATGTCTAGGATAGAGGAAATGGGAAAACCCACTATGTGGTGTCCGCCACCCCTCTTTTTTTTGTTTTTGTTCAAAAGAAATAAGTGAAAAGGCTATAATAAAAAAAACTTTGGGCCATTTAATCTGAATCATAAAGGATGCAATTTTTGGATTTTTGTTTAATGTACCACAAAATCGAACGTTCACATTGCCCCTTTTGCTCATTCTTTATTAAGATAATTTGAAAAACCTAAGCTTTACACATTGTCTTCATAAGGAATGAGTAAAGACATGAACATTGATTTTGTTCTGCAATGCATGAAATCGACAATAATAAGAAAGATTAAATTCAAATGGTGGAAGGAATTAAATATTCATGAGAGGCACATGCAATGCTTAGAAATCAAGATGTATGAGTGACAAGAAATGTGACATTTATCTGTACAAGCAAGAAAAGTAAAAGCTGGAAATTAAAGCTTTGCGACCAACTGGATACGGGTCAACAATCGACAACAAATTAAAACTCAATGGCAATCTAAGTCGACTGAAAGTACATTGGCAATCTTAGGCCGACATGAAATAAAAATGAAATTGGCCATCTGAGGCCGACTAAAATGTAAAATGGAATTTGAGGCCTCCTGAAAAGCAAAATTGAAATTGGTAATTTGAGGCCGACTAAAAGTAAATTGGCAATCTAGACCGACTAAAAAAAAAAATGAAATTGAAATTGCAATCTGGGCTGAAATGTAGAATTGGCAATCTCAGGCTCAAAGGTAATCTGGAATCTGAGGCCAACTAAACAAGTAAATTGGCAATCTAAGGCCGACTGAAATGTAGAATTGGGTCTAGGCCGACTGAAAAGGTAAATTGGCAATCTGAGGCCAACTAAAAAATGAAATTGAAATTGGCAATTAGGCCGACTGAAATGTAAAATTGGTCTGAGGCCGATGACATGTAAATTGGCAGGTTGCCGACTGAAAATGAAATTGGAATTGGCAATTTGAAGTGAAAGTAAATTGGATAGGCGACTGAAATGTAAATTGGCTCAGACTGAAATGAAATTGGAATTGGCAATTTGAAGCCGACTGAAAGGTAAATCAATCTAGGCTGAAATGTAATTGGAGTCTAGGCCGACTAAAATGAAATTGGAATTGGCAATCTGAGGCTGAAAAAGGTAAATTGGCAATCTGAGGCGACTAAACAAGTAAATTGGCAATTAGGCCGACTTAAATGTAAATTCAATCTTAGCCGACTGAAATGAAATTGGAATTGACAATCTAGGCCGACTAAAGTAAATTGGCAATCTGAGGCCGACTGAAATGTAGAATTGGCAATCTGAGGCCGACTGAAAAGGTAAATTGGCAATCTGAGGCCGACTAAAAAAATGAAATTGAAATTGGCAATCTGAGGCACTGAAATGTAAAATTGGCAATCTAGGCCGAAATGTGAATTGGCTGAGGCCGACTGAAAATGAAATTGGAATTGGCAATCTAGGCCGACTGAAAAGGTAAATTGGCAATCTGAGGCCGACTGAAAATGAAATTGGAATTGACAATCTGGCCGACTGAAATGTAAAATTGGCAATCTGAGGCCGACTGAAATGAAATTGACAAATAAGACATCCTTTTTCTTTTTCAGATTATGTGCAAAAGTCATGAATTTATCATCCATTTTCAGTTTATTTCAAACACATTCTTGAAAAACTAACGGTAACTAAATTGAGCAAACCTCAAGGAAAACTTTAACCGATCAAACTCGTAATTCCCGCACTGGATTTTCTAGTATGCATAAGGTTTTCCTTTCTTCTACGACCTTGCTCACCTCTTCCCATTCTCCTTCTTATCTCTTTCCCTTTTTAGCATGGTGATTATTTTTCCATGAAGCCTACTTGAAGCTTCTGAATTCTCTTTGTGTGAGATTAGTCATTGATGTGTTGCCTGTAAGCATTATTAGGTCGTACGAATTACACTTAAATTTATACTTACTCAAGACATCATAAATAAACATGCATGCAAAGGAAAAGTGGAAGGATTAACTGAATGAAAATTTTTATTGCTCGATGTATTTGGACGACAATAACGCAACATGTTTCGGAAAAAGGAAACAAAATTGCATAAAAATGGATTGCTAAAAGCATGAAATTTTGCCCCAGTTTGGTTCTTGGTAACTTATTCAATTGATTTCTTGCAGCAAATCGGATGTCACAACCATTGTCTCCTCAATCTTCTCATTTCTTGATCCCCAAAAATTGCCCCAGTTTCAGCCTTGGTCTGCTTGGCTCAGGACATGTTCAACACAGGAATTTGCCCAAGTGTGAGTTGCTTAAGATGATGCCTATTATTTGCTCTAATTTTTGCCTAGGCCGCCCTTTCGGGTTTTCGACCTAGCGAGCTTTTTCTTTTTATTTTTCTTCCTTTTTGTTTTGCCCTAATTTTTGCTTAGGCCGCTCTTTTGAGTTTTCGACCTAACGGGCTTCTTCCGCATCTTTTTAAGCATAAAACCTTTTGACTGCATCGGTGTTGATTGGTTTAGGCAATTTTCTTCCATCCATGTCTTGCAAAATCAATGCCCCGCCTGAGAGCGCTTGCTTGACAATGTAGGGACCCTCATAACTCGGAGCCCATTTTCCCCTTGCATCCTCTTGATTTGGGAGAATTTTCTTCAGAACCAGATCTCCTGATAAAAATCTCTAGGACGAACTTTCTTGTTAAAAGCTTTAGCCATTCTACTTTGGTACAATTGGCCATGACAAATGGCTGTCAGCCTTTTCTCTTCAATCATGTTCAACTGTTCATATCGAGCCTTCACCCAATCAGATTCTTCCAATTCTGCCCCATCAGAACCCTTAATGACGGGATTTCCACTTCTATGGGGGATACAGCTTCCATTCCATACACCAATGAGAAGGGAGTTGCCCCTGTGCTTGACCGTATGTTGGTGCGATATGCATGTAGTGCATATGGCAGTATTTGCCAGTCTTTATAGTTCACCACCATTTTGGCGATAATTTTCTTGACATTTTTATTTGCGGCCTCAACCGCGCCATCTCGGCCTATAAGGAGCTGAGTTGTGGTGCTTGATTTTGAAAGTCTCGAAAAATTTTGAACTTCAGCACCATTGAGGTTTGGGGCATTGTCTGTGATGATCCTTTTTGGGATCCCATATCTGGAGATAATGTCCTTTTTGATGAATCTAAGAAACACTTTCTGCGTGATCCGGCATACGAAGGCTTCCACCCACTTAGTGAAATAGTCTATCGCTACCAAAATGAAACGATGACCATTGGATGCTTTGGGATTAATTGGGCCGATGACGTCCATGCCCCACATCGAGAAAGGCCAGGGAGATACCATGCTATGTAATGTAACTGGAGGAGCATTGACTCGGTCTGCGTATATTTGGCACTTGTGGCACTTCCGAACATAGTTGATACAGTCGCTTTCCATGGTGGACCAATAATAACCACTCCTTAGGATTTTGCGTGCCATCATGTGTCCATTGGCATGGGTTCCACAAATCCCTTCGTGGACTTCAACCATGATTATTCGAGCTTCATGAGCATCTACACATCTAGGAGAGTAGTATCATGATTCCTCTTATAAAGGACGTCACCATTTAGGAAAAAGGACATGGCCAGTGGGATTGTTTTCTTGTTTACCTCATTTGCCCCAATTGGGTATTCTCCCTTTTGAATATACTGCTTGATGTCATGATACCAGGGCTGGCCGTCCGACTCAATCTCCACACTACCACAATATGCCGGTTCACCTTGCATCTCTACATGGATAGGTTGGACATCGGTGTGGACTTCCAATTTAGTCATTACAGCCAAAGTTGCCAATGCGTCCGCAAATTGATTCTTGTCTCGAGTTAAGTGAGAGAACGATATATCATCAAAGTGCTCAACTAATCGAGACAAGTACTTCTGATAAGGTACCAATTTTGGATCCTTTGTTTGCCATTGTCCGTTAACTTGGTAGATAATGAGTGCCGAATCTCCAAAGACTTTTAATTCTTTGATTCCCAAGTCAATTGCAACCTGCAGACCATTCGCACATGCTTCATATTCTGCGATGTTGTTGGTACATTCAAAATCTAGTTTGATAGAAATTGGGTCCTGCTTCCCTTGTGACACTACTATAGCTCCTACTCCACATCCATTCATGTTGAAGCTCCATCAAAATACATCTTCCACATATTCTCCTCTTCTTCATCTTCTCCTTCCACCCAGCACCTCGCCTCAGGGAATTCAGCCATGGTAGGTTGTGCATCCTCCAAAGGGTTTTCAGCTAAATGATCAGCAATTGCACCTCCCTTGACAGACTTTTGGGTCACATACTTGATATCAAATTCTGACAATATCACTTGCCACTTCGACATTCTCAATGACACATGAGGACTATCAAATATGTATTTTAGTGGATCCATTCGAGAGATTAGCCAAGTAGTGTAGTATAACATGTACTAGCCTTTTGGAAGCCCACACTAATGCACAACAGGTCTTTTCAATGGTCAAGTAGCGAGATTCACAGTCATTAAGCTTCTTGCTCAGATAGTAAATGGCCTGTTCCTTCTTTCCAGACTCGTCACCGTCCCAACATTGCCCCAGTTGACGCGGGCAATACCGTGAGGTACAATATTAAAGGACGACTGCGTAGGCGGGATCAAACTGGAGGTTTCATTAAATAAGCCTTTATTTTGTCAAAGGCCTCTTGGCATTCTTCATTCCATTCTCCCTTATGCTTTCGTAACACTTGAATATGGGCTCGCAAGTGCTAGTTAAGTTGGCAATAAATCTAGCAATGTAGTTGAGTCTCCCAAGAAAACTTCTCACTTCCCGTTCAGTTTGAGGAGCTGGCATCTCTTGTATCGCCTTCACCTTGTCGGGTCCACCTTTATCCCTCTGCTAACAATGAATCCGAGTAATTTCCCCGTAGAAGCTCCAAAAATGCACTTATTTGGGTTCAGCCAGCTTGTATTTTCTGAGCCTTTCGAATAACCTTCTAGGATTGCCACGTGACTTTCTCCCTCTTTAGACTTGGCGACCATATCATCTACGTACACCTCAATCTCCTTATGCATCATATCATGGAACAATGCGACCATGGCACGTTGGTAGGTGGCACCGGCATTCTTCAATCCAAATGGCATGACCGTGTAGCAAAATGTTCCCCACGGAGTTATGAAAGTAGTTTTTCCTTTATCATGAATGTCCATCGGATCTGATTATATCCAGAGTACCCGTCCATGAATGAAAAACGGTGACTCCAGCGGTATTATCCACCAAGACATCGATGTGAGGGAGAGGAAAATCATCCTTTGGGCTAGCTTTGTTTAGATCCGATAATCCACGCACATTCTCACTTTTCCATCCTTCTTGGGTACGGGCACAATGTTAGCCACCCAGTCAGTGTGTCTTGATACCTCCAGAAATCCAGCTTCTAGTTGTTTAGTCACTTCTTCTTTTATTTTCAACGACATGTCAGGTCGCATTCTTCTCAACTTTTGCTTTTTCGGCTAAGCTTCTGGATACAAAGGGATCTTATGTGAAGCTATTTCCGATCTAAACCCGGCATATCATGATAGGTCCATGCAAAGACATCCAGATATTCTTCAAACAGTGCAATCATTTCTGCGTTTTCTACTATTTTCAGCTCTTTCTCTCTTCTTCAGTGCCCATGTTAATCAATTCAATCACTTCATTGTCTAAGTCAAATCCCTTTTCTATTCTCCAGGAGATTAGAAAATTGCCCAACAATTTCTTCATCCTCCTCAGATTCATGGTTATCACAATCGAGTCAAGCAAGAATCAATTAATAGGCTTCCAAAGTCCCTTTCATGTGGCAAAATTTCTATAGCATTTAGATTCCTGGAAAGCAATTATGGTGGATTGGAATGCTAAAATATAGTGGATAAGTGCGAAAAAAAGCTTAAATTAATGGGCTAAGAAAATAAAGATAAAAATAAAAAGAACGGAAGGAGAATAGAAGACACAAAGAACTATAAAAGATGAGTAGGATAATAAAAAATTGCTAGAAAAACATGCAAGTTTATTCAACTGATGTCTTTAAGTAGCATAAATAACAGCATAAACAGTCTTTACAACACAGACAATTACTTTGCAGCAATAACATCAATCACTTGTTCAGCTTCCAGTTCATCAGGACTTCATCATCATTGGCAGCATAAACCTTGTTGCTTTCTTCAGTTGTCTCCATGTCCAAGGTATTGATGGTGAGACGGAGAAGAGGAGCGAACTTTTCCAGCTATAATCACCTAGCTGGACCTGGAAATGTCTCCTTCAGGTGAGGGATTTGTTTTATTTTCTTCTTATCATTCTCTTGTTGGAGGGTCATGGCACCCATCTCCTTTGATAATGATGCATCATATCCCAAACCAAATCGGTTGGGTTTCTTGGAGATCGGTATAGGTATTCTGATACCTTGCAGGTGTGATCCCAACCCTTTACCCTGAAATATCCGTTCTTAGCCATGATATGAGCCACTATTTGATTAACATTTTGAATTGTGGATCCACTGCACTCATGTTTAGGCTTCACCAACTCCAGGCTGTGCCACAAATTATTGTCTATTGGCTCAACATTCTCCACATATGGTAGTGAGACTGGTTTGGACACAATGATGTCCCTTTCTCCATGGATTGTCACGACTAATCCATTCTCAATATATTTAACCTTTTGATGCAAGGTTGAAGGGACAGCACCAATATCATTGATCCATGGTCTTCCTAATAGCATATTATAATCTAAGCCAATCTCCATCACCTGGAATAACACTTCTGATTTGCTTGGTCCAATCTCTAGTGGCAACACCACCTCCCCCAAAATGCTTTTCCTAGCCCCATCAAAAGCCTTCACCACCATCACTTGGGGTGATATATCATCCATACTCATCGATAGTTGTTTCAAGGTTGACACTGGTAATACATTTAACCCTGATCCTCCGTCAATAAGGACTCTAGGCACTATGTGGCCTTTGCATTTGAGGGTTATATGTAATGCTTGTGGGTTAGCCCGTGACACCACTTCTTCATCTAAGAATGTGATCATATTGACACGTTTCACTGGATCCACCATATTTACCATATTCTCCAATGAAGTGCCGGGCTTGACATAGGCTTCCTTTAAAACCTTTAATACTGCCTTTTGATGAGACTCAGACGAGGATCAGCGACAGAAGAGAATATCTGCGGAGTCTTCTTTAATTGTTCCAGAATATCGTACTCACTCTGTTTCATGATTTTAAGGAATTCTTCCTCTTCCTCTTCTTCCTTTTCTTCTCTCTAACATCTCCTTCGTCCACGAATTTTCCTTTTTCTAGCTCTTTGGGTCCGTACACCCTTCCGCTTCTTGTTATTCCTTTCACCTCCATGATATTAGTCGCCTCCTCACTTGTTTGAGCCTTTGAGATTTCCCCTTCATCACTTTTCATCTCAACCTTGGTTTCATAGCTCCAAGGTACGGCATGTGTGTCCTCATATACAAAAGGTGTTGGTTTCTTCATAGTGATCACTACCTTTTCCTTCGGTGTATGATTAAGCGGGGCACTCGAAGCACAAAACGCTCGATCACATTTACTTCCTCGAGGAAGTTCGGCCTCCTTTTTGCCTGAATCACACCCAGGTTGAGTAATTTCTGAACTCGAACTTTAAAATCCCAACAACTTTCTATATCATGACCGAAACCTCCAGAGTGGTACATACAGTTTGACTTCATATCATTCTTCTCATTCTCTTTCATTGCAAAAGCAGGTATCGTTGTGCCGTAGCCAGTTCTTTTAAACCAAAGAAAATTTTCTCCATGGGTGTTCTAAGACTCAACACTTTCTTAATCCAGGGTTCCTCCATTTCCAAGGCATTTATCCGACTTCCTCCTTCATGGTTTGGAATCGGATTATTGACAATATCTGGTTTTGACTCTTCTTGAAAGTCCAATCTCCCGCAAGCAATTAGCTTTCTCACGGCTGTCTTAAAGCCTTCACAATCTTCGATAGAATGCCCTGCTATATCCATATGATATTTGCAAGTTAAGCTCGGGTTATACCAAGCTGGGTATGGTGGTTCCAATGGGCGCAGGATATGCCAGATCAGGTGAGCATTAACTAGCCGTTGAAAAAGGTCAGCATTTGAGATGGATAGTTTCGGGAAAGGTGGTAAGTTTGGGAATCGAGAACGACTTTGGTTTTGGGTATTAGGCCGTGGTGGTGTGGTATTTGGGTAATTCTGGGATGTATGGTTGGGTTATAAGTGTATGTTGGACGAACTGGTTGGTATGGGCGTATATGAATGTTATTGACTTGGGGTTGGGGGTATGGCATTGTATTTGCAGTTGGAGTGGCTTGGTATAATGGGTAAGGAGGGATTGATGGTATTTGGGTTCTTGGGTGTGTCGAGGCATATCCTGCATGAAAGATTGCTGACCTTGCACATAATTGACTTCTGCCTCCTTTTTCTAGGCGGAACCCTCTTTTACTTCCTCATGGCTCATAGGAAGTTTCCGGCTTTAGCCAGGCTCTCAATCCTTTCTCCAGCCTGAGCTTAGAGAAATCCTTGTATGCGGCTCCTGCCATTGCCCCGATATAAGGGATCCTAAAGTTCCCAAAAAGTATGAACACATTTCAGCTGGGATGAGTGGTGGTTGAACTTGAGCAGCTAAGGCTCTCCACCTTTGGGCATAATGCTTAAATGGTTCATCCTTCTTCTTCTCATTGAGCTTAATTGTTCTGAGTAGGTGCCACTTCGAGATTGAATTTGTATTGACTCATAAACAGATCGGCCAATTCTCTCCAGCTCGTGACTCTCAAATGGTCCAGCTGAATGTACCAGTCCAGGCAGGTCCAGTTAAACTTTCATGGAAAAAGCTAACAAGGAACCTTTCATCTTTGGACCATATTGCCATCTTAGTAAGGAGCTCTTCAAGTGGAACAACGGGTTACCGGTCCCATCATACTTTGAGAAGTCAGGGACCTTGAAGTCTTTGGGAACTATCAGGTCTATGGGAGCGCAGTTGCTCAATCTCCACACCGCCATAGGAGCTAGGACCTTGGATAGCTTTAATCTGTTCTTGTATTTTCTTCATCCACTCTTCTTTGAATCCGTCTTTCTCCACCTCTGAATGGTCGTTCCCTAAGAAAGGTGATTGTTTTTGAACAACAACACGGATGGTTCCCAAATAGGGGTAACGTGTCCGTGCTCTTCAACATGTGCATTTTCTACGGCATGATAACCTTCTCCAACAGGAATCACTATTGGCATCGTCGGTGGTGGTTGAGAGTTACCTGACATTCCGCCAATGTCATTCATCCCTTGGGTGATGTTTAGAGCTGCGTCTGATACCATAGGTATGGTTACCATTGCAGCACTTGGTTGTACACTCACTGGCATACCCAACCTGTCCGATTTTGGTATGCTCCCAATAAATCTAGTGACTCTTTCATGGCTAATATCATTTCTTCTATCCTTGTTTGATTATTCGACATTTCGTTCAATTTTCCTCTCAGTGCATCAACCTCCATGCTTAGATTCCTTCCGATTCAACATGAGTTGCATCCGAATGAGCCTTTCCTGATCAGCATTACCTCCTGCCATTTTGGTCCGCGCTCTAGTATTGTGGACACGAGTTTGATCGGATCCGTCTTCTTTGGGCGCCCAATGGTTACAAATCTTCACACTATCAAAATGTTAACAACATTCAAACAGGTTAAAATTTTTTTTTATTATAACTATATGCAGAAGAACAAATGAACAATAGTCATCAAAGGTTCTTTGTCGACACTAGGATGCCCCGCACCCGTTCTTATGGGCATATCACCCTATAAGTCAAGGTGCGGTTAATAGCGGCTCTTTAGGGAGAATCCGCTCCTCTATAGATGCTATCTAATGAACACTAGCAATGCAGTTCTTCTTTTCTATATGATTGAGTTTCTCACATTCTTGCGCAAGGATAAACAATCTCAAAGCAAAAATGTGATTGATCACTTTCTATGGGAACATTTGATCCTTCATAGAAAGCATCGAGCGTACTATAGACAATTAGTAACTTGTAGAAGAGGCACAAATATTAAAATTTCATTTACTTCTGAGTGAAATTCTGAGTACAAATCATTTCAGAATACATCATACACTAACAGCAGAGAAAACAACTACATCAACAGGACCTTCATTCATGAAACTACATCAGAAGCTTCATCTTCTTTCTTTTGAGACCTCTGGCAATGCTTTCGCATGAATCCATGAATTCTGTCACTTCTTGAGGTAACTTGAATGGTGGCATCTTACCAATTTGTTCACTTGCCTTTGCAAAGCGATGGACAAAGTTTGGGATGTAATGACTCAATTCACCAGCTAATTTCCCATACTTTTCCTTCCATTCGAGGGCCTTTTCTCTCCATGATTTTCCAAATTCGGTCGCATCAACAAATAAGTCATGGTACTGGTTTGCCGATGTCCACCCCCGAATGGCATCATGTTTGGTCTGTGCCAACATTGTTGACAAGTGTTCTACTTGCGCTTCCAGTTCTTTTTCTTGTCCTTCTCTTTGCTGATCTCCATTTTCAGGCTCCAAATGCTTTTATCTCTATTGCTGACTTCTTGTTCTACCCTTTTTACCGTGCGACTCTTTTTATTAATCTCCTCTTTTAACTTGTTTCTTTCTTTTTCAAACATATGAAGTCTTCCTTCCAGCTCTTGAATCTTGGCCAAATGGGTAATCGAAACCTTTTCTTTGCCCTTCTTGGATCTTGTGATAGCACATTCATCTTTTAAGGCTTCAACTTCCTTAGCCATTTTCTCACAGACTTTGAAGAATGATATTTTCCAGATCAGATGCCTCCTTTTTCTCTTCCAAGAATCGCATTTGTGCCTTCATTATTTCTATTTGGGAGGTGAATTGTGTTGTTTCTAGGGTTTCCACAGGAACCGTATTGCTTGGAATGCTCTTTGGGATATTATTTTTCCCAACTCTTGCCTGCCTCCATTCTCTATTCTTGAGAAGAGGTTAGCCGCGTTGCCGAGCTCTTTTTCCTAGGACCTTGATGTCATCCCATGCCATTTTAACCTTTTCTTGTTCCATGGTGCTTTTATCTTTCTGATATAGGAAGCTAAACCCCTCAAGTTGCTTTTCTTGTGGTTTTGTTTGGGTCCAATGAAGTTGTCTAAGCACCAATGCAGGTGTGTAGGAGATACATCCCCTTGGACCCATCAAAGGAACATTGTGAAAGTCACCGCAACTATATATAACGCTTTCTCCATGGTACCAAGGGCAAACCCATTTGAAAGAATTTGATTGGATTTCTGAGAACTCTTTTTCCATGCCAGTGCCTCTTGATGACTTATCTGCACATGATGGAAGCTTCCTAAAGGATCAGGAAAGAGGCCCATGCGATTATTGGCATATGTGTGAGTCATGAACCAAACGTATAACATTTGCGAACAACATCGCAACCTGCCACCATTTTCTGGAGGCAAACTCCCAAGGAAAGAAAGGTATCTGCCAATATAGCCGGAATAGGATTCATGCCTTGTGTCTCAAACTTGAAAAATACATCCATGGCGGCCTGGTCAACAACATCTGGTGTGAATGGAAATAGGACTAATCCATAAACGTTAGTGCCAACGTTCGATTGAAGAAGTCCCAATTTCCTTGTTGGGCCAAGGTTTGCAGATGAGTTTCAAGAAAATTCCTCTTGATTCCTTGAGTGGATCCCTCACTTCCATTTCCATCTGATTTACTTCAACTCCAATTATTTTGGCAATCTTTTCTTTCTGACATAATGCCCTTGATAGAGATACACACCAGATTTGTCTCGAATTGGTAGCCTTATCATGACCGATACTCTTCTATGGTTGGTGTCGTATCAAAATCAGGTAACTCAAAACAGCAAATAGAAGAGTTCCAAACTTGAGAGCACTCAATGCGTTACTTCTACTGGGATAAGTAGCAAATCCAATATACGCCCATATGCGTGTCTGAAAGAGGATCGGACTTCACGAGGCATCAACTGAATTATTTCTTTCACATTCTCAAGCTCATTACTGGTCACTGTAACTTTGATGTTCCTTCTCCAATTATGTGCATTGCTAGTGTTCATTTGTATTGCTTCCATATTGCTTTGAACTGATGATGACTATTAACAATCAAAGATCACACTGTGGGAAATAAAAATGAATGAATAAGATTAAACAGATGGAAAGAAAGGACAAAATGCATGCTCTTATCGAGAATATAAGATGCTTCCTTAAGAACATGATAACACACAAACCTATCAAATTTTTCTTATCAGAAAGTAAATTATGGAAAGAATATGATGTGATGAATGCATGTGATAGTGTTTTGATGCAACATTAACTATTTAAAATAAAGCATAAAGAAGTGCAAAGTAAAGGATGAAAGAAGCGTGCTCCCTTTGTCCTAACAGGTAAAACTTTAATGGATGGGAAGTTCTAAGGCCAAGAACCTGATTTGGGTGGTTGCTAAGTTCAACTATGCGTGCACACATTCATGGTGGATCTAGACTTCTAACTGTCATGGTCCCAATTGCCCCTATCCATAGGACAGAGATCGACCTTCGAACCAACCATAAGTAGGGATGAACCCTCTCAATATGATTGACCCATAAAGCCGTAACAATCTGAGTGGTATCCCAACAACTATCAAGTGAGCATGAAGCCCCTCATGACAATGTCAAGAAACCCCTATCCTTGGTTCGCAAGGCTCGGGTAGAGCCCAACAAGTGTGTGAGATAAGTGATTGTGAAGTGTGTGCAGGGAGCATACAAACCTTTCAATCCTAACACTACATGCACTCCTGCAAAACAAAATACAAACAACAAATATATACAGAACAATAATGGTCGTCTACCCTAAGGTTTATACATAAAGAATATTAAACTTCTAAGAAAGGAAAAACACTACAAAATAAAATAGGAAAGGAAAAACAGAAATCGAATGGCTATATTTAATTTGCACAATTAACTAAAACAGGCCTAACTCTCTTCCTGTAGTCCCCAGTGGAGTCGCCATCTGCGCAACCGGGATCGGGACGGCAAAAAATTTATTTAAAAATTGGGAGTCGCCACCAAGTTTATTTGAGTTGGGAAAACATGGAAAAACCCATTTATTAAAAAAGTGGTCTTTGAAACCAATTTGAGTTCGGAGTCGGTTATGCATAGGGAAGGGTAAGAATTTACGCACCCTAATACACCCGTCTTTCGACGGTACCTTTCATTAATTGTGCAAATTAAATAATAACCCTTTTCTAAATAAATAAATAGGTGAATAACAGAAAAAACATATTTACAATTTAAACAAAACAATTTAAGGAAAATTAATTTTGACTTGACGGGGGCGCCTGCTCTACGTACCCTCGGTGCAATGAGAAACTCAAAGTCACGTAGTTCTGAGAAAATATTTGTGCGTTGATTGATTTTATATTTAAAGCATGAAATCCGTTATTGCAGAGAATCCAAGTTAGCATTAAGCTACTCAATGGATTCTTATGATTCGAATAACAGTGAAGGTAACATTTGCTACTCAATCATCATTATCGATCATTGCACGGGTTAACAACAATCTAAAAAGATTTCTTTATTTTATCAGAAGGAAAGCATATTTTATATGATTTTAAAAGATTGTTAAAAATAATATGTAATAAATTTTCCCCTTCTTTATCAATCCAAAAAGAAATGAAGCCCGCATAAATATTGTCCAAGAAACCGAACTACTAGACAACCCAAGAATTATTAACACAAAAATAATAAATAAATATAAAAATATATGTATAAAATAAAAAAAATAAAAAAAACTAGGGAGTGGGGCTCATCACCCACCCCCACCCACTCACGCACACATGTTCTCACACACACACACAAAAAGCCACGGAGAGAGAGAGAGGGCGTGAGACAGAGAGTGAGGAAAAGAGAGAGAGCGCGGAAGAAGGAGAGAGGTGGCGGAGGTGAGAACAGGAAGGGAGGCTTCGTGCGGTGGATCCGAGTGAGCGCGGAGGTGAGCGGGTCCCGCTCTTGGCTTCACGGCGGCACTCGCGCGATGCGGGGTTGGGCTTTGCGGGCGGCTCGCGGCGAGTGGGATGCGGTGGCTCACCGCGAGGAAGGGAGATCGCGGGCGGCTTTGAGGTGCTAGGCGCGGCGGGTGATGGAGGCTTGGCGGAGGCACAGGGGAACCGCGTGAAGGGCGCGGCCTGAGGGGTGGCCGCGGAAGTTGGCGCGCGGACGGCATCCCGGCTTCGCGATGGCATCCGGTCTCCTCGCGAACCCCCTGAGAACTCTGACGGCCCGATCGGGATCTGGGAGGCGCTGCCACAAGGAGGAAGTGGGTATTGGGCAGCCTCGCGGTGGCGGAGGCGGGCGGTCGCGTGATGGTGTGCCTGGAGGTAGAGGGGTGGCTGACCGTTGAAAGGCTTGTATTTTTAGATTGTATGAGTATGTAATTGGTGTGATTAGCTCATGTTGGACTTCTTTCTTTCCTTTCCTCTCTTTGATTTCATTTTTAGATCATGGGTGTGATGATGTGGTGATAATGGTGACAATGGGTGAGGCTTTTTTTTTTTTTTTTTTGTTAGCGTTGTGGTTTTTATGAGAGAGTTGTGATGATGATGATGGCAATGGGAATAAGGATGGTTTTTTTTTTTATGGTGGTTTGTGAATCCGTCCCCTTCACATGTGATCTCCTCTATATTTTGCTTGTTTTCATTTTATTAGAATTTATTCCATGTTGTTCCTGAATGGAGGAGCACCCACTAAGCTTGTCCCCCATGCTTCTGCCTTGATTGTTGAATGTTCCATTAATTAAGTAGAGAACCCATATTCCTTGTAAAACCGAGAAATGGAGAGCGAAATGTCTAGGATAGAGGAAATGGGAAAACCCACTATGTGGTGTCCGCCACCCCTCTTTTTTTGTTTTTGTTCAAAAGAAATAAGTGAAAAGGCTATAATAAAAAAACTTTGGGCCATTTAATGAATCATAAAGGATGCAATTTTTGGATTTTTGTTTAATGTAAGGACAAAATTGAACATCAATAGTCAACATGGTGTATCGATATACTATTTAAATTTATACTATCTTTATTCTCTAATAAGTGTTCATCTACAAGATTTTATTTTTTACTATTATATGTCATTTTAAGAATTTTAAACAACAATTATTTTTTCCTTGATATCTTTATGAGAGAGAGAGTTAGTGGATAAACTAACATGAGAGTATTGAGGTAGGTGATAAGGATACTATTGTTAAATATACATAAATTTACTCTAATTTCAAGTTCATTTAATTATTTTCTTAATATGTGTACATAAATAATAATTATTAGATAATAAAAGTAGTAATAATTGAATAATGATAAGGTTGTATATATTTAAACTAAAGGCTCATCCTACAATGCACCTGACTTTAGAGTTGTGGTGCTCCTAGTGATTTAAAGATAAAGATCACAAGGTATATCGATATATTGCTTCCATCCACTTTTAAGTGTTTTCTTCCGTTGTTTCCCAAGAATACACTTAAAAGTGGACCGACCGAGGGAGTGTCAAATTATCATGGTGCGTCCTACTGATGTTATAGTTTAGTATTAAATATATATAACAGTGACCATATTTTATCTGCATGATACTTAACAAATTTTCATTCAATTACAGAATCGTGCATTTTGGTCACTTGCATAATACATTTGACTATATATTTTTTTAATTTCAGAAGCGAGCATATTTTATCCATATGCTACTCTAAAAATTTTATTTAATCTCAAGATCATGCAAATAAAATTTGTTTACTTTTAAAATGAACTAAAAAAAAGGCATTTTAACAATTACAGTGCATTATAATAATTTGATATATTGATCCACCTTGTTATATTCAACGTTAGATCACAAGTTGCACCACAATTCTGTTTAGTATTCTCGGTAGACTATAATTATAATATTTACTGTATAATTAATTCACCCAATCACTTCAGTACGGTTTTTAAAACATTAATTCTAGTCCGAAAAATTGAAGAAAAATATATAATAATAATTTTTAAAAAATATGAAGGGTTCAGTTCAAATAGCGGCTGAAAGCAAATGATAGTGATGCCAATTCGTTGAAACAACTTGTATTAATTGGTGGAACCTTGGTCCTCACGTGGATAGCGTCCTCTTAATTAATTTCATCTTTCAACAAAATGCCGGTTCAAGTTTTTCTTACCAGTGAAGAAAGGTTATACTATTATAGCTTCGTTCCAATGCAGGGCCCGCCAAAATAATCGACTAGGCCATGGCCACACATTACAACACAGCACGTTGCTGTGTGTTACAAAGAGGTGAGGCTTAATGGTTCAGCTGTGACCTGTTAGCAAGCGATGAATGGATAGAGACAGATGGGGGAATGGCACATTGTTTCATGCATGCATAGACTTAATTGTGGCCGGATTTGGCATTAAATGCATCTACCAACAGCGAGCTAGACCCATTAACTGCACCCACCAACACAAAATTGGAGTAATCTTTGAATAGGCCATTGTTTATCGTAAGAACTCTTATATTAAAAAAACATTTATGCATGTGAACTAGTAATGCCTAATGAAATGTCAAATATAATTTTACTAAAATTACACAATTTTTTAAGAATAATTATTAATATAGAAATGAGAGAGGAGAAATGTTATATTAACTTATATTTGATGAAATTAACACACTCACATCTATCATTGGATGAGGTGTGAAACCCAAATTAAGTAGGGTCAAATAATTCAATGGTGAATGTGAGTGTATTATAAAATCTCAAAAATATAAAGTCAAATAACATTTATTAGAGTATAGATTATCTGAAAGAGACAATCCATTGAACAATTTATTTTATTCATAAATGAAAGACCATCTTAATCACTTTATATTGGAGAAATTAACTATTGATTACAAGATTAAATGTTTGTGAGTTTGAATTTTGGAGGGAAGAAAGAAGGAGGATTTGGAATATAATTTTATACTATAAATTCTCCTCTCCCTTCCTTTAACCTAAATTCACTCACAACATAAAAGAATAGTGAATGAGTTGTACTCTTGTAGTAAGGCGTGGCTAGCTGTTGTCCTCATCCGTTATATCAGCTATGAGAATATATATATATAGTCCTCTTTGCTCCAATCAATTCAGTTGTATTCATGCCAAAATCATTCACTTCTACAACACCAACTAAGAGTACCCTCTTGCATGGTCTTAGTCTCTTAGACCTCTTCAATCATCTTTCCCTCAGTCAAAATTCTCAACACACTTCCCAATCACACGTTTCCCATTTCTTCGCCCTTCACACTTCTTATTCCTTGTTGGACCTTTTTTTTCTCATTCCCTTTAAATTCTCTATGGGATCAAACCAATGCATGGCCTTTTAGAACATTGCTAGCTATAGTACTATACAAAAGACTCAGTACCTTAAACTCATTTTGTAAACACTGCGTAGAAGGATATATAAGGTGCGAGAGCTTTCTAAGAGAAGTGGTATTCAATGGTGATGAGGGACTCATCTGAGGCAAAGCATGTGGCCATGGAGATAGAGGCAAGCAAGCCTTCTTCAGTGGGAGCATTGCCAGGTCTGAGCCCTCTGAGTGAGACCCTTTGGAGGGAGAAGGCAAACACAGAACTCATTGGTGATGTTTCAGCAAGGCTCACTTGGAAGGACCTCACTGTTATGGTCACTCTAAGCAATGGAGAGACCCAGAGTGTTCTTGAAGGCCTAACTGGTTATGCTGAGCCTGGAACCTTCACTGCTCTCATGGGACCATCTGGTTCTGGCAAGTCCACCCTGCTTGATGCACTGTCTAGTCGGTTAGCAGCAAATGCTTTCCTCTCAGGGACCATACTCCTCAATGGTCGCAAAGCCAAGCTCTCTTTTGGCACTGCAGTGAGTGTTTTTCTCTGTTCTTATCGGTTTCTTTCTTTTCTTGCTGATCCCTTCTTTGCCTTCAGATTTGGCTTGATGTTGAGTTGGTTACAGAATAAACAACACAATAAATCAGTTTAGTTAAAACTTGTTGTGTGTCTTTACTTTTCCCGGCATCTTTTGGCCAAGAGTTTAGAGTAGTGACTTGTGAGTGATAGTATAGCATGTTTAGTTTAGCTTTTATAAAATTCTAAACCATGGTAAAAAGTAATGGTTTTCCCAACTGTGGTTTTGGACTTTTGGATTTCAAAAGCTATGGGCAGTTGTTTGAGTTTCAGTTTTTAATTTTTCAATTTTTCAGATTTTGTGAAAAAATATTGAAAATTCTAAAAACTATAAATTTTAATTTCTAGTATTTTTTTTACAAAATTTTAAAAACTGAAATACTAAAAATGAAACTAAAACTCAAACCAAATAGATCCTTAAAGAAGCTAACTAAAACTCTCCTATGAAAATCCCCCAAACAGAGATATCCAAATAATAAAGTTTGGAAAATGTTGGATAACTAAAAACTTAGTCAAAATTTTGTATCTATAATGATGTGTCATAATTGTTAGTTTTTAGATGAATTAGTAAGTCATACCTGTTTATTTCATCTAATGATCAATATGATTTTTTGTCAAAGATTTTCTATGTATTTTTCTGGATGTGTATATCACCCGTAAAGTATTTAAGGTTGTTATTACAATACTAATCTAAAGTCTAAACTCTTTTAGCCGTATATCATATAGTATTATATATATACTTTAGAGGTAATTATTATAAAAGTTAGTAGCTTTAATACTATAGGAGGTATAATTAGATCACAGTGCATCAAAATTGAATTACTTTAATAACTTGTTAAGTATGATCCCTTTCTCAATAAACCAATTCAAGCCTAAAAAATTTAACTCTGTTAACTCTGGGCAAACTTCATTTTGCTTTGGTATTATAAGCCAAAGTATATTCAATTCCTAACTAGTGAATACATTTGGTTCAAACGCAGGCATATGTGACACAAGATGACAACTTGATTGGAACACTAACGGTACGAGAAACGATTTTGTATTCAGCACGTCTGCGGCTGCCTGACAAGATGCCATGGTCAGACAAGCAAGCTCTTGTTGAGAGCACCATTGTGGAGATGGGCCTTCAGGATTGTGCTGACACTGTGATTGGAAACTGGCACTTGCGTGGGATCAGTGGCGGGAGAAGAGAAGGGTTAGCATTGCCTTGGAAATCTTGACAAGGCCTAGGCTGCTTTTCCTTGATGAACCAACAAGTGGACTTGACAGGTTCACTAACTTTCTTTTAATATCTTTTATTTATGAGCTTCACCATCTTACATTACAAAGTTTCCTAATATGAGATGCTAGATTTTATTGAGGTAAGAATTTTTCTATATTATCTCTATTTGTGCATTTATCCACGTAGTCCAATTGTTGTGTTTAAGACTCATGAAAACAGCTAATTGTTGAAACAAAAATGATATTTTAACACCAAATAGTGAGACACCTATTTTTTATTATTGAATATAATAGTGGTCTCACTCATCTTTAACATCAATCACATTTAATGATTATAAAGTATCAATAAACATCCACGTTTAATGTTAAAATATCACTACACTTGTTCAAATAACTCAATCACTAAAGGCCTATTTGATTTCTTTTTTCACTTTTTTATTTTTTTTATTTCAAATTTTGTAAAAGAAATATTAAATATATTGAAAATAATAAAATCCTAAAACCAAAAATAATAGGAAATGAAAACAGAAAATTAGAAGTCAAAGCAAATTAATCCTTACTTTTTGGCTTCCAAGTTGAAGCAATATCATGTAAATTTCTGCCTTGGCACGTATAGTTATGTACAGTTTCGCACTGTTATGATATTATCCTATGCTTGCATCCAAATTTAATTGATCTCATTTAAACATAGATTTTGATCACATAAATAGGGCAATATATGTGATTATTAATTAATCTTTTGTGGGAAAACATATAACCTTACAATGCATGTTTTTTATTTGTTGTCTCCTGTTGATTAAATTTGGGGATTAGAACTGTCACTTTCCGCTGAGTTCCTGTGTTTTATGGGAATTTTGTTTTCTTGTGGCAGTGCTTCGGCTTTCTTTGTGACTCAGACACTACGTGCCTTGGCAAGGGATGGTAGAACAGTGATAGCTTCTATTCATCAACCTAGCAGTGAAGTGTTCGAACTATTTGACCAATTGTACTTGCTTTCTGGCGGCAAGACTGTCTATTTTGGCCAGGCTTCCGAAGCATATGAGGCAATCTATTATTCACATTTTCTTACCTTTATATTATTCACATTTTCTTACCTTTATTTTACTTTATTCCTGATAATGTCCTTAAATGTTGGTTTTTAAGAAATGGAGATTTTTGTGATCATAATGTTAGTATCTGCAGTTCTTTGCACAAGCCGGATTTCCATGCGCTGCCTTGAGGAACCCATCAGATCATTTCCTTAGGTGCATCAATTCTGACTTTGACAAGGTCAAGGCTACTCTTAAAGGGTCCATGAAGCTAAGGGTATCAATTCACCATTTTTTATAATTTATTTATTTATGACTAACTCAATCTTGCATTTTATTTTGAGGCACCTAGCTAGATCATATCATATCCTTATGTTTTGACGTTTGAACCTCTCTCTCTCTCTCTCAGTTTGAGGGAAGTGAAGATCCCTTGGACAAGATCACTACTTCTGAAGCTATCAGAACTCTCAGCGACTACTACCGCACTTCTCAGCATTCTTATGCTGCAATAGAGAAAGTGGATGAGATATCCAAAGTTGTAAGTTCTCTTTTATGCGATTAGTTGCTTATTCATATGAAATTCACCAAACTTAGACTTAGCAATGATATGATGTTGTTATGTGTTCACGTGCTGCAGAAGGGAACCGTGCTTGATGCAGGAGGAAGTCAGGCTAGTTTCTTGATGCAGTCTTACACCTTAACCAAGCGCTCATTCACCAACATGTCAAGGGATTTTGGTTACTACTGGCTTAGGCTTGTAATCTATATTGTAGTCACTATCTGCATTGGAACCATTTATTTGAACGTGGGGACTGGCTATGATTCAATTCTGGTATCGCCCTTTATTATTTGAGAGTAACTATTGCTCCCAATATAACTGAAGAAAAAGGATCAATTGGGCAATAAACTTGACCTTCTATTTGTTTTCTTTCTTGTTGTGGCATAGGCAAGGGTTCATGTGTATCTTTTGTCTTTGGTTTTGTCACCTTCATGTCAATTGGTGGGTTCCCTTCATTTGTTGAAGATATGAAGGTAACTTTTTATGTCTTTTATGAAACTTTGTTTATCATTATCACACTTATATAATGCCATAATCTGGTTATCTATGTAAACTGCAGGTTTTCCAAAGAGAGAGGCTTAATGGCCACTATGGTGTCTTTGCATTTGTCATCAGCAACACATTATCTGCGACGCCCTTCCTGATATTGATCACCTTCCTCTCAGGAACCATTTGTTACTTCATGGTTCGCCTGCATCCTGGCTTTTGGCATTATGTGTTCTTTGTCTTGTGCCTTTATGCCAGCGTTACAGTGGTTGAAAGCTTAATGATGGCCATTGCCAGTGTTGTCCCCAACTTCCTCATGGGAATCATAACAGGAGCTGGGATTCAGGTATATGACACCTTCCCTTAATCAAAGCCCTATCACCCAAATTAAAATTACATGCATCCAAATCAATGCTCTATTTTCTTCTAGCCAAAAAGTTCAATAATCTATTTTATAAATACCAACATATAATTGGATGACAACACAAAACTCTTGTATGTTTATGGTGCATCATAATTAATCTCTGGTCTATAATCTTAGTTTCTCTACATGACAATGAATCTTCTAATTGACCTTAATGTTTATCAGCCATGTTGCATATGTAGTCACTCTATAAGCTTGTACTTCGTCATAGTGTTACTAATTATGCTTTTTTTTTAACTTGTAAATTTTCAACTATCAGGGCATATTCATGTTAGTCTCTGGCTACTTTAGGCTCCCAAATGATATTCCAAAGCCGTTTTGGCGATATCCTATGTCATATATCAGTTTCCACTTCTGGGCACTACAGGTACAGGAACTAGTACAAACAAATTGTTGAGAGGCATGTGATGCCATTATGGTTCAATTTGATGATGAAAACAATGAATTTGTTTCAGGGACAATACCAGAATGATCTGAGGGGCTTGCTATTTGACAACCAGACGCCAGACCTTCCCAAAATACCTGGGAATACATCTTGGAGAATGTCTTCCAGATCGACGTGAACCGTTCCAAGTGGATAGATTTAGGTGTGATCTTAAGCATGATTGTCATCTACCGCGTTATCTTCTTCGTTGTGATTAAAGTCAATGAGGATGTTACACCTTGGGTTAGACGTTACATAGCTAGGGGAAGATGCAGCAGAAGAGTACAACACAGAATACAACAATTGCTCCTGATGTTCTCACTCAGTCCCCATCACTGAGAACCTATGTTTCTAGTCAAACAGCTGGTGTTACTCGCAAGAGGTAGAATAGAGAAAGATGGGGGTTCCAAAACATTTAAAAGTGATGGTCTCAAAGTTTTGAAACAACAATGAAATTTTAACATGAGACCATGAGATAAGACAAGCTCTTACAATATTGTTTTTATTTTTAATTTTTATTATTATACATAAGTAGTCATTAACTATGTCTAACATCTCCAAGTTTCCATAGTTAGGAAAGGTTTAGTCTTCCTGAATGAAACTCTAGTGCTTTTCTTAAAGACATCAAACTCTTCTGAATAATTTTTCTTCCTAATCCGTAAGTAATATGATATATATTTTATTGATACGCAAAAACCACTTCTGGTTTTGTTTGGGAGGAGGAAACGTGAGTTCAATTAATACCAAAAAACAAAGAAACAAAGGAAAGAAAAAAGACATTTATGATGATAAAAAAAATGCCCTTCCATTTCCATGGGGATCATAGCCGATGCATAAACTTATGCATCTAATATTCTAGTGCACATTACTTTGCTTGCCATAGGCGTTGGTGATGATTGATGATCTAGATTTGCTTGTGATGAGCCACTTTTACCTGTGGTGGTGGAAGTGTAAAGAAATATAAAATTGGTCATCTAGCTGGTCATCCATAGATGAGTTCCTCTAATTAAGCATTGTTTGGTTAAGACACAAAATATAGAGATATTAGAGACATAAACCTCTTTGAAGAAAAAAATAGGTACAAAAGCATTAAAAATATCTCTATTCTAGAATAAAATTTGTCTAACTTTCTGTCCACCCATAAAATGGAGATAGTGGGGACACCTGACTTCCGCTCTTGCAAGTCTCTCTATTTTGTGCAAATTTAATAACCAAATGGAGCCCTAAAGGGAATTTATATAATGTGAGAAAATAAGAGTATGTCATTTTAAAAGAGCTTTTTCTATCATCCATGATCCATATCCATATAAGCATATTGCACTAGAAATTCTTTTCCGGTTAATTTGGGTACTAAAATCATATGGGAAATTCTTTTAAAAATATTAAAATCCAAAAGAATTAAATAATTATTTAGAAATAAACTGTTTGAAACTCTATTGAACTAAGCAATGATATCTGGAATCCCATGTTAGCTACATATTTCTAAAATAATTTTTGTTTAACATTGACATAGTTCCATCCACTTCGATAAGGTGAAAATGTAACAATTTTACATTCCCGTGCAATGGGATTACTTCTAAGTTCTAACATATCTCTTCGTGCAAGTATCTCTTTTGGGGTTTGAGCATAAATTAATTTTTTCATTATGGAAGATAATAAGGATCAAACCCACCACTTAATTATGGAAGCTCTAACATCATATTATGAAACCATTTTTTTCCAAAAATTTAAATTGATAGGTACACATAAATGATTTTACGTCTAACATTGTCATATAGATTATTATTCAAGAGTGTATCCTACATGTGCATCACCACACCAACCATTGATACCCAACCTATTGCCACTTTCTCAAATATATTCTAAAGGTCAAGACTTGGGTCTGCATTTGAGGTTGTGTACGGTTTGGATCCCTAGCTATTTATCTTTTCAGGGTGAGGTAAAAGTTTCTCCTCAACAAACTTTAGGGCGAGTATAATTTAGCTCCTGATATTTTAAAAGGTGCAATTCAACATCTTGAACTTTCTAAATGGTGTGAAATGCACCTTATGCTAGTTTGCCATTCAATTTTTCCATTAAATATCATGTGCTAGTCACATATAAAATTTTATGGACAAATTATCCTTCCACCCTAAACCCAATTCTTCTCCGCCTTGCAACCACATCCAATTGTAACCTCTCCAACACAACATCAACTCCAACTCCATCTCCATCTCATTTTCTATAAAAAAAAAAACCCAAATCCAATTCCTTTCTTCTTCTTGTTCAATCCTCCATTCATTTTTCTTCAACACCACCACCAAACCCTAAAACCAAAATTCCCCAAAATTAAGGGAAAAAATGTTTTAATAAAGTTTTAGAAGCAGATTGTAGTGAAAAGACCGATGACACGGCTTGTACATGTGGTGTGGTGGCGGTATAGCATGAACAAAGGAGCATGAAGCATAAGTGGTGGTGTGTAGTAGTGTTGCAAGGTGGTGGTGCATCTGGGAAGGGTGAAGGACAATGGAGGTGCGAGTTGAGGGGGACGGCATGATGTGCAACATGGAGGTGAGGAAGTGAGTTTCGGCGATGACTGAGCTCATATGACTGTGAATACGAGCGACATTTCAGAGCACAAACAAGATGTTGATGCGATAATGTGGAGGCGTAATGGAGAAAGGGAGGGTGGCTTAGTTGTGCATGCAGCGAGAAGGGGACAAGGTGGTGGTGGCTTAATGGTTTCATGGTCGTGGGTCTTAGTCGTAACGGTGGTTCAGTTTGCCGGTGAAGGCTAGTGGTTCTTGGTCGAAACGTTGCTATTAAGGAGAAGGATAATGGTTGGTTTTGTTATGAATTGGTGGGGCTTGAAGGAAGAAGAAGTGGAAGCCTTATTTTTTTATTATTTTAATGATAGTGTTACAGGATTCAAATTGTGCCTTTTGAAATTCTTTTTGTTGTTGGCTGTTAGGAGGTGGCTAAAATTATTGATAATAGTGTTGCGGCGATAGTTTGTTTGGTTTTTGCTTGGAGGTGAGTTCATGGAGTTGGGGAAGAAGAAGGGTAATTTTGTCCATAAAATTTTACATATAACCAGCACATGACATTTAACGGAATAATTGGATGGCAAACAAGAAGTGCATTTTGCTTCGTTTGAAAAATTCAAAGTGCAAATTGCACCTTTTAAAATGTTAGGGCTAGACCCACCCGCCCTAAAGTTTAGGGATTAATTGCATTTTTTCCTTGTATTTATTAAATTAATTAGTTTTTTGTTGTTAATACATAATTTTTTTAGTTTATAACATACTAAGATTAGGTTTTTGGACAACAATTGAATAAAAAGATTGACAAAAAAAAAATTGAATTTGATCAAATTTAAAATATGAAATGAATCATTTTGTTATTTTTTTTCCCATCAAAATTACAAGTATCGTTTGATTAGAGCAAATTTTGCTCGAGTTAAAAAAGAGATTTGGATCATCTAAAGTGAAAGTAATTGTAAGTGAGAAGTAATGAGTTTATCACCATTGAATCAATAACTATCATTTTGATGGATGTTGTCAAATAATCCAAGGGTGATAAATCGTTTACTTTCTTACTTTACAATTATTGTTGTCACTTTAATCCAAATCCCAAAAAAGGTAACTAGACCTTGGTATGGTCACGACCCTTTAAATTTTGTAACTTTTTGCCTGATTCTAATTGAGGCCGAGGAACTTGTGGACCATTTAGTATAGTCATTGACTAAAGCATGACACGGACTTGGTGGTGTGTTTGTTTGTGACATTTCAGACACCGACACCCACACGACACGTGTTGGACACACGTCCAATTAAAAAAATTTTTTGAGCTCGGACATACTAACACAAAAAAACTAGTTGGGTCATTTTGAAAATTCTTCAATTGATCACAAAAAAATAAAAAGAAGAATTAATTAGGTAAAAAAAATATACAAACACCACAAAAAAAATTTTCAAAAAAAAAATATACAACAAATTAAAAAAAGTATATATATATATATATATATATATATATATATATATATGCCGTGTCTGTGTCTAATTTTTTTGAGTTTGGTGTGTCTCTATATGTTGTAATGTTTGTGTTTGGTGTTCCGTGTCAGTGTTTATGCTTCATAGGTCATTGACCTTCTAGCCCTCTCTACTAAGCATTGCAGCCCCTTAACCCCCACAAGTACGAACACCAACCTACACCCCTCACTCAAGGTTGAGGTATGAATAGCCCATCCTTCGTGATCTTCCCAAGCTCACCCCCACATGTGTCGGCAATCCTTGTCACTCATCACGACCATCTTCATTGTGATCCCACGACCCCACCTATCATCCCTTAACTCACACCCCGGCTTAACCTTCCTTAACCTTCCTTATTAATAGCTATCAAAGACCATGATACACATACACCCTCTCATAGTTGAGGGGCAAAACAACTTGATTCTAGCCTATACTCTAGCTTACCTTAGATAGGAATAGTAAGTGTTATTGACATAAGTTTCGAGAGTTTAATTATCATAAGTTGTCACCCTAAACTTACTTACAAAGTCAATCAACTAAAATATGACATCTCATTTATTTCAAATATAATATGAAATTTCAATTTACAAACTAAAAAAATATGAATTTCAATTTAAATTTTAGAAAATATGATTGTGGTAGACTTTGTAAATATTGTAACGCCCGATCTTCCCGTGTGAAAATGATCAAAATGTCCTTGAGGTCATTTTTACCCAAACTGAGACGGCGGCTTAACCATCCTCAAGGGTTAGTTTGATGATTGAAGGGGGATTAGATGTGTTGTGATTAATGTTAGAGGTAAAAACATCAATTTCTGGTTTTTCCTGTGAAATTACCGTACCGCTAAGGTAATTTAACTCGCGATTAAGTGACGACTGAACCCAACCATCACCCAGGAGTTTGAAATGTTAATCATAAGTACTGCATGATATCTAGAAGGTTCGAATAGTCCAAGAATTCTTATATGAATTTACGGTTTGGCCCCTAATTGGTGCTAAATAAGCTTGATTAAGCAATTAAGGAAATATAGATAATATTAGGCTCGAATTAAAGATAAATTAATTTTATCTAGTAATTTTGAGTCAAATTATTTATTTGAGGTTAATCAAGGCCTAAGTTTGTCTAAGGAAGTTCAAAATCCTTTCTTAATTAAATAGTGATTTCGCTCTTCATTCCTTTAAATTTAGGAAATGTGTTGGAGTTTGAATTTCAAACTAATTGAGGTTAAGTCAAACTAAGTGTGCAAGACCACTCCTTAACCACTCCTTGAAAGGCCTTAAACACATAGTTACTAACCCAAACACTCAATTACCAATTCCTAACTTATTCCCTAATCAAATCTATCTCTAATCCAAGTCCTAACACACATGAAAATGAAAAATCTTTCCCTCCAAAAGGCCAAGGAGGCCATGGACTTCCTCCCCTTTTTCCCTTCATGTTTTTATTTGTCATAACACCTACACACCCAAGAGAACTCTCACTTTACCATTTGTTTTTTTTTTTTGTTGTTGTTGCAATCTTGTCCAAGAAGCTTGGCAAAAAATCCACCATTCTCTCTCAACTCAAGCTCTCATCTTCTTCCTCTTCCATCTCCATCCTCAACCTCTTCTCAACCTCAAATCACTACACCTCCATCATAGATCATCTCTAAAACACATAACCTTTCCATCCCCAAGCTCAAAAACACAAGAAAAATCTTTCCTTCCTTTTCTTTTCTTTTGGCCAAATCTAGTTCCTCCCAAGAGAAGATATTTTTTCTTCTCATTTCTTTTACAAAGACCAAGTTTCCTCTTGCAAGAAAAACACACTTAGTAGGGATTTTTTATTTTGAGTTCTTTCTCTTGTTCCTTGTTTCTTTTGGTTTTTGATGATTGGTCGTTGGTCAAGTTCCTTCTCTTTTCTTCTCTTTTATTTTCGATTCTATTGTTGGTCGTTGGTCAAGGCCATAGCTTGATAATGATGGTTTTGATGTTGGTTGTGAAACCATCATGTATTTGACCTCTAAAAGCTCAAGGCTTGATTTTTGTTTTCAAAAGAGTGTCAAAAATGGATTTTTGTTGGTTTTCTTTAGTTATTCTCTTTTGAGCTTGATGGAGAGTCCAAGAAATGAGGTTCTTGGAACCATGGTATTGATGGACTCTAAAGCTCACCTCTATTTTGTAAGATTGATTGGGGTTTAAAAGTTCATTCTTTAAAAATTCTTGAGTTTAGAGCCTAATAAAATATAAAAGTGGAGTTGCATTCATGTTTATGTTTCAAGCTCTTGCATTTCATATTTATGTTTCCAAGCCTTGCATAACATATTTAGATTTCAAGTCATCACCTTAATCTTAAAGATAAGCAAGTGGACTTGTATTATCATGTTTAAATTTCAAGTCTTGAATATCATGTTTAAATTTCAAGTCATTACCTTAATCTTAAAGATAAGAAAATGGACTTGCATTATCATGTTTATATTTCAAGTCTTGCACATCACATTTATATTTTCAACTCATCACCTTATAATGATAAAGATTAAGAAGGAGACTTGCATAGCATGTTTATATTTCTAGCCATCACCTAAACTCTAAGGCTCAAGACTTACCTCTTTCAACTCAAATGGAAACATTGATCATGGACACACCTTGATCTATATATGTTTTCAACGCCAAGAAGGTATTTGGATTGAAGTTGGTTTTATTTCTTTTTTAGGCTTGAATCTTACTTCTATGATGTACAAAGAAATTTTATAGGATTTGAGAGCTCAAGAGGAATGGAAATGTATTCCCTAAGGATTAGAATCCTACTAATAAAATCTTTAGTTTTTAGTGAAGAGCTTGTTTTGTTTTGTGAAAATGTGAGTATGATTTCAAAAGGAATATTATAATGATGTTTTAAAATGGTCTTGGAATGAAAGAGCAGCTTGGATTGTGATAAAACCTTGGTTTTTCAAATTTCGGGATTTTGGTATCATTACCAGCCTATGTAATCGATTACCAGGATGATTCTTCTAAACGAAACAAGTTTTGGTTCTGTAATCGATTACCAGCTATGTAATTGATTACCAGGATGCTCTTATGCCCGAACAAGTTTTTAATTCTGGTAATCAATTATCAGGACCCAAATATACAAATAAGTGTGTTCTAAGCGAGATAATGTGGATTGATGACCATACATGCTTAAGTTTTGAATTATGTGAATGATGATCCCTAGTATGTTTTATATATATATATAGATATATCCTGTTAAACATAGCATATGCATTAGTTGTCTGGTCCTTGATTTCCAGCATCCTGGGTAGAAGCATATTTACTATAGATAACGATTGATATTATGCTTATGAATATATGCAAAGAGATGTGATGCAAGTGATCAATGACATGATGTTTTTGTGGTATGATGAGATTATGAACGAGTGATTAAGATGCATGATCTATAAGAATTATGAGCATGATATGTTAGATGATAAGTATGATTACATGCTCACATTTGCATTTGCACATAATATTCTAAGATAATACGTGACATAAGACATATGAAAATGATCCTCTAAACTCCAGGAATTAATAGTTAGGAGAGGTGATCTAATAAAGGTGAACCTTTAGACTCCAAGAATTAATGGTTATGAAAGGTGAATCTATGCCCCCTAACCCGCACTCTAGGAGTCAGGAATTTAGCTTATCAAGAAGATAAGTATAGACTAGTGACGACTAGTTAGGCATGAGCTTATAACCTATAACTCTCAAAATGGGAGAGTATTAGGGTGGCCCCCATGGAAAAGAGAATAAGAAGTTTAAGTCACCTAAAAGAATAATGAGGAAAGATCATGTTAGAAGAATTTTCATTCTCTATGCTATGCCCACTTAATATGATTATATGATATCTTGCTTATGACATCAACATACATTCATGACTTATTATGTTGCATTCATGTATTAAGATTCATGCTAAAATGCACGAGTCTTGGCTAATGGTATTTGAAACTAATAAATGAACCCATGTATATGCTCACTATTTCATAATGAAACATGAGGTTCCTGAGGACGTAGATGATGTCACTTGTTAGGAGGCAAAAACCTTACTAAGATTCTTATATAAGTTTCTCGTCCTTTCTTCTTTCTTTCCATCTCGTCTTCAGAGGTAGATGGAAACCTTCGTGATATACATTGACCCTCCCACCTAGGAGATGCACTTCGACGCCACTCACCAGACTTATCACTTCGTGGGTCGATGTGTTGTCAACCTTTTTGTCTTCATAGAGCGTTCCTTTGCACACTCGTGACCAACTATAGGTTCTCGAATCCTATTTGCCGATGACCTCATTTTTATACCCGTTCGTAGAGAGCATATTCCCCGTACCCGCCCCTGCTTCAGCCGTGACATCCCCATCTACTTGCCACGGTCACCACCTCGCCCCCGAGCCATGGTCAGACCTATCCGAGGATTCACCCATCCAGCTTCTTCCGATGGCTCTACCCCCCGTTCCTATGATGGGAGGTTCCGCAGAAAGGCTACCGTCATGCGCGAGGAAGGCTAATCTCCCATGGAAGAGCCACCCAACCCCACCAAGGTGTCCATGTTCGACCTGCCCACGTCTTGCCACACCCGATGAGCTTGCCGTTGGATTGGTTACCTTCCTCCTTTTCGCAAGGTAGGAGTCGCAGTGGACCTCATGGAGCACCTTAGCATATTTATGGATAGGATAACCTTTTTTTGCCTTTTTGATTTAGAGGTTATCTACCTAAGCACACCTAGGAGTAATAGGGAGGAGAGGTTTTGGTTAGCTGGTATTTAGTTTTTCTTTTCATGATTTCTATGGATGACGTACTTAACCCAACCTTTGTTGGTGAGTAGGATGCTATGCTATATATATGTATATTTTGGTGTGTAAAGAGGAACACTTGATGTTAGTGATATATATATATATATATATATGAAACTATGATGACATGTTTTTGCTCATGATTTTGTGTTGTATTTGTAATTCATGTATGCCTATGACGTGTTTTATTTCTTCTCCTCTTATACGCAAGACGGATGATGTATTCTTATTTTTATCGCACGGCTCACGTTTTGTTTTAATGTCAAAAAAAAAATTCACTCATTTTTGCTGAGTATTTTATAAATCTTAAAGTTAAGAACTGAAATAAAAGAGTAATAAATAATAATTAACTTGAATACGTCCAACGTGTTGAGTTAAATATTAGGGTGTTACAAATACCAATACAGATCAAATTTTAAGTGGTTGTTTTTGTAAAATAGTTTTACATTGATAATGAATGAGATTAAACTTGTGAGTTTCTATACTTTTCAACTAAGGAGGTTTTAATGTTTTAAGAACTAAAATTTGATTAGGATTAAAATAAGAGTTTAATTTTGAATTTTTGATGCACCAATTATAAAAAAAATATACTATCAAGCAATTATATACATCTATTTGTAAGATTTTTTAATTAGTAGGTGATTGAGTTAAACACTTTTACTCATATAGTAACATATGATTGGATATTTATGTAAAATTATTTTATATTGTCAATGTATTCAAATCAAACTCTTAAAATAATAGTGGTTTAGATTTTAAAAATTGATATATTATCAGTATAAAATAGTTTTACACAAATATCTAATTATGTGTTGTTATGTATATCATTCAAATTAAACTCTTAAAATAATAATGGTTTAGATTTTAAACAAATCAATATATTGTCAGTGTAATAACTTTACACAAATATCTCATTATATATTGTTACATAAGCAAAAATGTTTAACTCAAACAACTATTGCCTTAAAGTCTTATAATAGAAATGTGTGATGAGATAATAGTATAAAACTATTTTACATTGATAATGTATTAAAATTAAACTTTATAAAAAACAAAAACAAAATATAAAGTGATCAAAATCAAGATTAAAAATAATTGTTAAAATTAATTGTAAATATGCAATATAATCCCTTAAAAAAATTACGTCTGATAGTTTGTCAAAAAAAAAATAAAATGCCTATCATGGTCTCTTAGGAATTGAAGCACAAGACAAATTAGTTCCACATGAAGTTTGTCGATTAAACAGCCAAATAACACACACGGCTGGTTAACACGTTACTTTACATTTTGAAATCACGCTTACCATATTTAAACGTCATTTTGGTGCTTATTCCTACCCAAAACTTAGAACTTAAAAGTGACTTCTTGAGTTCTTCCAAAATAACATTATTTAGATGCTAATGTATTAGTTTATGTAACACTTCAATATTATGATGCACCATATGTGTCATCCATTGGTAGAGTCTTAATAGAGGGGCTAATATGCCCTATGCTCCAATTCTTAAAGGAGCGTTGAGGATTTATCTTTTCAGGACCAAAATATTTAGAGATGTTAAAGCTAAGTCTATTGGTTAGTTTGTTAAATCCACCATTTTAACGGATTGTGTTGAAGTTTAGCAGTAAAAAAATTTCAGCTTGGAACCCGCTTCGCTTAACCGGTTTTGGAGATTTGGGTGAGCTTGTACGGCCAATTCATTTTATTTTTTTAGAAAAAATTCATAATTTATTGTAAAAAAAGTAAGAAATGTGGGACCCAAAAAAGAAAAAAGTAAGAAATGTGTACACTCATTAACACATTAATATTATACAATTGACACTATTCACTCAAAGTCAAAATTTAAAAATAAAACAATGTCATAATTCACAAATAATACTATTAACAATAATTTTTTTAATCAAAGTTGATGTATAGTTGTTATAGACCTTGAAAATTTAGTATACATAAAAAATATTGTTTAAAAACTTTTTAAAAAATTCAAGAAAATATTAAAAAATATTTTTTGAAATTCTTTTTTTAACAGGCGCAAAAAATCACTAAGTAACTATTATCATTTTTATTTTAAGGACACCTTTTTGGTGCTTTTACTGTTCAGCAGCCATTTGATACCTCTAAGGATACTAGACAGAGGAGGGAATCATCTCAAATTCATTTTTAATACGGGGATTATATTTTTATCTTGACTCTTGATTGTGTTGAAAACAAAAGTTGATGATGCATGTAAGGATTTAATATGACCATGCCATGTCAAAAAATTACATGACATGATCCACTCTATTACTCCACATAGTTTTTTTTTATTTATTTTTTCTTAAGGATTAAATCGGATGTTTATTTTAAAATAAAATTAAAAAATAATCGTATTGATGACTGAGAACGGATAACATTAGTTAGTATATGCGGCGCCGTTTTGAAGCAACTCGGCAACTCAGTTTGAGTCCCCAAAACCCTCACAAACAACGACACAACAGAACACAACACAACAGTCTCTGTGACTTCGTGGAGTCGAACGCAGTCTCCCTCCGTCCCCGTCTCCGCAGCAACCTCCGACCAAGTACGATGTTTCGCAGGATCTGCTCCCACCGTTCCTCCTGGGCCCACAATGCCTCCCGCCCTTCCTCCAAACTCCTCCCCGCCGCCGCCCCGCCACCCTCTCCGTCGGCAGCTCGCTTCCTCGCCCGCCGCGACGCCGGAAACCTCTCCTTCCCGCGCTTCCTAGGTGCCACCATCTTAACATCCTCGAATTCGATGATTAGTTTAGTTGCCACTTGCCTCTGAAGTCGTAGGTTTCTCATGCTTCTGCTATCAATGCTTTTGTTTTCTTGTGTGTGTGTGTGTTTTTTTTTTCAGGAGGAATTGGATTCAGAGAGGACCATGGAAGATCAACCTCCATTGCTTCTTCCTTTGCAAGGCTTATTTCTTCCAAAGCATCATCAGATGAACAAGGGAGAAAAACAAGGGAGAGAACTGATGAGGTTTGAATGCAGAGCTTTATTTTGTTTTTGGTTGTTGAATAGTTTGGGGGAAGTGAAGTTCCAATTTGTAGTGGCTATGATTATTTAACCATTTTGTGATTAATGCAAATGTGTGATCTACTGAAGACAGTGATTCGGATTAAGGGACGCAATCTTTTTTTTTTTTAAAGTTACTGTAGTCTTTCAAATCGGTTTGGTTGAAAAATTTTCTAATTTATTTTAGAGTTGAATTTTGATGCACCACAGTGTAAAAAACAACCAATGATATGCATTTGTTTTTAAGACTTTCTAGTTGTTGGGTGGTTGAGTATAACATTTTTGTTAAAATGACAATACATGATTAGAATTCAAATTAAACTTTGTTATTTTTATCTAAGTGTGGAAATATTTCATTTTTCACTGCTTTTGGCAATGCCATTTAACCCATGAGGAAACTAATCCTAGAAAGGAGGGCTTTTTTTTTTCCCTTCTTCTTCTTCTTTTTGTGTACAGCATCATAGAGTGGCTGTATACTATGCCTTTTTCTTTGTTGTAATTCATAATTATATTAAGGGCCTTAACACATTTTCTTGTTCCCTTGCTTGTTTGATAGGCCAAAAAGGACATAACAAATGTTGAGGATCCTTTTAGTGCTCCTACATATAATATTCCAGGAGAAGCCCGTGACATTTGTGGAAGGGGCATCCTACAGTCTCATCATTCTTGCAGGGCTTGGAGTTGCGGCTGCTGCTGGATATGCTGTTTTCAAGGAGCTTATATTTCAACCCAAAGAGTAAACAGTTTAATCTTCTTGCTGAATTTATGTGATCTAAAAGGATAATGCTAGGTAGCCTGAATTTTTGTCTAGATGAAGTGGCATACTCATTGATCGTTATAAGTTGGTAACAGGTACAAGATCTACAATAAGTCTCTCAAAAGAATTCAAGATGATGGTCAGGTGAGTTAAGTTTTTCTTGCATATCCACTTTCCTGAACACAAAGAAAACCTAAACAAAGCATTTCCATGCAAAGGAACCTATGTAGTTGGAAGGTTCAGGACTTCAGGCCAATTTCCTCAATTTTTTGGTGGTTGGACAAGAAAAAAGCTTATTATTCTGTGAATCATCATTTGCTTGAAGAAGCTATACATAAACAACTGAAATATTTCTATAGATTAAGGTTATTTAGGTGGTAGAAGGTTTTCAAACAAATCTAGATTTCAATGTCTAACTTTTATGTTTCAATTTTGTTAGCAAGTTAATTCTCAATGCTTTGTGATCAGATGAAAATAACAGATGCTTTGAAAACCTGGAATGTGTAAATCTAGAATCATGGGATATCTAGCACAAGTCAGTCATATCAAATCCTTTCTATATTTAGCTAGCTACAGGTGTCATTGAGTAGGTGGTTGGAATTGGGTGAAGGACTCCTACATGCTACAGTAACCAAAGTTCTGTATTCAACTTTTATCTGGGCTTTAATTTAAATGATAAGGTGTGGTGATAACGCTTAGACACTCCAGTGAACAATGATTCCTGCTACATATTTTAGGAGTGTAAATGAAGGGGAAGAGAGTTCATGCATTTTAATGATTGTGTTGTAATTATTGTGAATACCAAATTCGATTACATATTTCACATATCAAAGAAATAAATCAAACAATGATTGTCAAGTTAATTTTGAATGATGAATAGTAGAAAATTATTTATTGGCTCTATGCTTTTTATCTTCACTTCCACTGGATTTGCTATGTACCAGATCAGGGTGAGGATTGGATACCCTATTACAGGCTATGGTCAGGAGAGTAGAAATCGTGCTGCTCGCCAAAGAATTCCTCACAGGGTATGGACTGATGAAGATGGTGCCGAGCATGTAGAGGTAAAATTATTGTCATTAGTCAAAGTTTGCTGATGAATGCAATTTTTAGAAGAACTATTTGGATACACCTCCAGGGTCAAGATCTTTTAGAAATATGTGGGGAAGAGGAGAGAAAGATGAAAAGAAAAGAAGAGAAAAGCTGGGCTGTTTGGGAGAACTTCATTGGATAAATTTTCATATTGTTTCTCTCTAGTTTTCGATTTTTTAAATCTCTTTTATTTTGGAAGATATTTGTTCAGCAGCTTTTTCTATACTGAGAATATGATTCTCACTCAAATATGTCCAGTTGGGTTACAGGTTAATTTCTATATCCGGGGTCCCCATGGACATGGAAAAGTGTTCTCTGAGATGTTCAAAGATCCAGCTGACAATGAATGGAAGTTCACATACTTGATTGTTGAGATTAGAGCACCCTCTCCTGCACAAATAATTCTGGAGTCATATATTCCAGCTTTCAATGCCAACAAGTAGCCTAGATGAGAAAAGGTTTCTTTCTTCATCATTGCTTGATTACTCAGTCTGTTGATACTAGATAGTTATCATGTTTCTTTTTGATATTGAGGGTTTACTTTTCACATCACAAATCATAGGCAATAGCTCTGCTGTACTGTACTTTCCATCTTCCCCAATCACTTGATAAAGTGTGTTTGGATGAGTGTATTTTTGGTTCAAAACGGCTTATAGTCACAAGCCTCCTGAGACATTATATCCTAGAAAAAGTTCCCAAGCATGCTAACTGAATAGATGATAAAGAAAAGGAAAGAAAAGAGGAAGTTGCAGTTTCAAAATGTGATAACTTTCTTTTTGTTCTACATGTGCAATTAATTAGTAGCCTGTTGCAAATGTTAGGCACACAATATTTTATGTTTGATACCATGCACTCAGTCCTTTTCCTTCATGAATGGCCCAAATATAACACTTAAGGTCTTGCTTACATTGGCTAGTTTATGAAATGCTGGGTTCTGGGTAATCTTTTTTAAGTGTCACCTTGCAGAATACAATCACATATTTGCTAGTTTTGCTGTGTATTCTCTCTAACATGCTTTTGCTATAAGGAAAAGTTCTTTTAACCTGCTGGTATTTTGTCCAGTTCATATCATGATGCACGTATAAATAGAACTTGAAGAATCATAAGAATTCTAATTCCATACTATCTACTTCAAAATACTTTAACGCAGGTATTTGATATTTGGTCCATTACTGGATGCTGCATTTTTCAGCGATCAGCATTGTTGACCACATTAGCCCCTCAATGTTCCATAGTGATGAAAGTTGAAAAAACAATGAAAGACAATTAAAGAAGTAGCAAATAAGATGAGAAAAATGGATCCCCAAGTCTCAGGTTCAGTAAATTTTTTCTCTTTCATTTCAGAACCTGCAGGTAGGAAGAAAAGTTTTGGGCAAGGATCTTAGTGGAAAAAACGATGACCAGAGCAATTATTTTTGTCCTTGATAGCAATTGAGAATGCCATGTATTTTATTTGTTATTGCTGACAATTTCATAGCTTTTGTCGGAAGTTCATTGAGTGAGCTGGAAGGTAAAATGTTTATTTTTTTCAGGGATAAATAAGTACGAGGATTTTGTAGCCAAAACGAAAATTGCATATGGATTACATTAGATTGATGTTGATTTTTAGTTTGTGACCTGTTCAAAGTGGGAAATGTTGAGAAAAAGATACCAAAGAGACATTAGACTAGTTCCAAGTATTCTGACAAAACCAACTGCCAACTTATGATGTAAAACTAATTAGAAAATTATTAATCAAGATGTTAGCATGCTTCGCATCACTTGCATGTTTTGTGAACGCACCTGTTCGGGAAGATGATTAGGTGAAAATGTTGTTGTTTTTCTTTTTTAAAGAAAAAAATTGAGATTATGAAATATCTTTGCAGGTTTAATTCATTTGAATACTCATAAGGCTACATTTTATTTGACTGAGAGCGCGAAGTTTATGCAGTCTTTGTAGAAGTTTTGCTTTTTCTGGTACTTTCTTTTCTGGAAAAGAAGAAATTGATTTCTTGAGGTGCTTTGATGCTTCTTCTAACTAGTGTGTGTCGAGAAGTGTACCGGGAGCTTCTATCTGGCGTAGGCAGCTCGTTGAGGGCTGGTGTAGCCTACATTTGATTTAGTTTATTTAGTAAATAAGTTAAGATAAAATTTTTTAAAGTCTTTTTAGATAAACAGTTTTAGATAATGAAAATATCATATTATGTCTAATAGACTTGTCTATTTATATTATTATTATTATTATATTTTTTAAAAAAATCTAATGATAATATAAACATCTTAATAAGTTTTTCAACCAATTCAATTTCTTTTTGTGACATATTTAGAAGCCATTTGGCTTATTAAGAGTAGATGTTTTATTTATTAAAAAAAAAACTATAATCAGGAACGTTAAATGAGTTTTCGTGTTAGATCAGACCTTAAAGATGGCTGAGTTCAGGCTAATTTTTTAAAATACATGTCAAACATTTAATTCAAAGTCTAATCTAGCTTATTTATACCCCTACTTCTAAGTAAGTGTCTCTACTCTCTAATTCAGGAGTTCCAATTCCTTCATCTCTTATGAAAAGAAATTAAAACAAAAAAACTACAAGTAGAATTCACCTGTCACCTAAACTGTTACTGGAAAATCATAGGCGTTTAACACATTGGAAGATTATATATATCACATTCAGGTGACACAAGTTTATTGAGTTGAATTGGTAATAAGAGTTTTCATTTGGAGCGTAGTGCTTCGCTGTCTCCTCTGACAGTTCTAACCCGTGTTGTGGACATCACAAACACCGAATTATATTAGTCTCTCCAATAATTATCCAATTTTAAATAGACATTGGAATTAAGAAAATGATTGAGAAATCATTAAAGTTTGAAAAAGTTCAAAGTAATTTACTGAATTGCCTTATTTCTTTATAATATTCCAACTTTCTCGCTCCTCTCTATTATATCTCTCTCATCTTTCTTTATTATATCACCATTAATAACAGTACTTTCACTTATCTTATTCACTCATTACATTTAACAGGAATAAAATAAGTGTCCCAACATATACTACTTTTGAGATATTGAAATAACACAACTCAAAAATTAAATACCCCATACTGAGCCAAATCACCAGATTTTTAATATGGAAACCTACTTTCTAAGGGTGCATTTGTGAGTTTCACTTTGAAAAAAAAACAAGAAAGAGTGAGTTTGCAGAATAAAATTTTAAAAAGTTTAATTTGAAAATCCCTTCCTTTCCCTCGTCTCCGAAGCAAAATTCACAAACACACCTTTAAAAGAGTTTTGAGAGAAAACATTAGCACTCTAGCTAAATGACGAAGGGTGTTGTAAGCGTCTCCATTGATCCTTTAGGTTGACTAAGACAAATATTTAGTTATACATATTTTTCCTTAAAAAAAATTTAGAATAAGCTCCATTTTGGTGTTAAAAAAACCTTCTACTTTAGAATAAGCTCCTTGGAAGGAAGTTGTGACATCTTTGGTGCTAATATTTATTTAAAGAAAATCAAACTCTTTTATACTTTAGTTCATTCAAAAATAGATAAATAAAAAAAAAAACCTTCTACTATAGTCGATTTCCCTCATTGTACACAACTATGAATCAATTGCTATTTCTATTCTCTAATCTTTTATGACTTTATTGTTGAATACAAACAGAAATATCTTCACTTACAACTTAAGACATCATACACATTATTAACATACCTCATTTACAGATCAATTGTACTGCTTCAGCTAGTAACATTAACTATTCATCAAAAAAGAAAAAAAAAGAAGAGGTTAATAACATTAATCGCTTATGGAGAATTGTACTTCATTGAATCAAAACCATTCTTCTGTCACCTTCAACAGCTGCAGAATTTCATACAGCAAATATGAGAATAATCGGCTAAGAAGTTCATCATATCAATGAATAATAGCTTACTGTGAGTAAAACTGTACATGTGGTCAAGACAGTAATAAATCACAAAAAATAGATTTTCCAATAAGCAAATTAAACCAATTTCTATAATCCATTGCTGCATTTACTAGCTTACTAGTCCATTACATACTAATACAGAGAACACCACAATAATATATATATAAAAATTGATGGTACAAACTTTGGAATTTGGAAGTGAAAAATGAATAGACCAAGGCACCAAGCACATCAAGCTTCAACTGTAATGTACAACACACTTCCACTCATAGGTTCTTTTTTTTTCTTTTTTCTTTTTCCATTACCTAAGCATTCCTTATAAAACATCTAACTAGCCAAGCCAACAATAAAAAGGAAAACCTAGCATTATCATGCACTTGAATAAAATGCACATTGAAATACCCATCTACCTGAAACTCTTCCATAAATGAACCCAGCATTATTATTATTATTATACACCTTACCATATTGCTAACTTCTAAATGATTCACTGAAAGTAACGTTTTATTAAACTCATACTTGTTTTACTACTGATCTTCCAGCAATTTACTTTGATTTTTTCCTTTGTTTCAAATGCTCCATCTGTCTAACCATTGCCAACACAAATTGTAACCCTAGTAGATTTCCCATGCAATGAGACTACAAAACTTGACAGTCACTAATCAAATATGCTGATAATGTTACTGCAACGTACAACAGCCGCAACTCCTAATATATGACACATCAAACCTTTTTTCCTTAGCATGTCATTAACCTCAGGTCAACATCTAAGTTACTACCTGCTACCTAAGATTCCATTGGAAGTGGATCAAATAGCTAATGCAGTGCGTTAGGTTTAGCCCCAATAGCCAATATAAAGCATTATTTTCTAAGGTTAAACCAAACCCACAAAAAAGACAAATAAGCAAATTAATCCTGTTTCATGCATACTCACTTTTTCACAGTAATCATATCTTACATTTCTAGTTATTTCTCAGTCAGAGCCTACGAAACATATATTATGAGCGAGTTATAAACAAATTGCTCAGAAGAGAAACAGAGAAAGAAACAAGAATGTCAACTCTAACGAGTTTAGCCAGAGAACCTATGATACCACTTTGAACATGTATTCCCCTTCTCCATCTTGTATTAAGCAAATGTGCTAAAAACTTTACTTTTAGGACTTCACTGTGCTAAAAAAACTCATTACTATATCTGAAGACAGTATTCATGCTCTGTACTTTAATTTAAGAAAATAGATCAGAACAGTTTGAACTCTAAAGATATTTACAACTTTGATCATATTCCTGATTCCTGACGGAATATCAACATCGTCTTCAATTACCGACAATGACATTATATCTAAAATGACATGACTCATGAAATGAGACACAAACAATATTGCAAATTTGCTATGCTGACTTACTGAATTAAGAATTTTCAAAAAAAAAAACTCATACATTTTTAGGTCCAAAATATATTTCATTGAGCTATGAGGTGAGTGCGGTTGATTTTATGCTAGTGAGGAAGATTGAAGCTCAATATATATTCCTTCCTGTCTGCGTAACCTCAGAAAAGGAGAACCATCTAAAGTAAAAGAACTTAGATTCGGTGTAGATACCACAATGCCGAAACCTGAATACTTGTCGATGGTCAAATTGGCCAGCTTAGCATTTGATATAATGAGGGTTACAGGCTTATCCGCATCCGAATCAGGCGCGAGCAACACAAAATGGTCGATGGTCAAGGTATTTAACTTTGTACAAGTTGAAAAGGGTTCTGCATGACCATTCTCATTAGTAGAAAATGCAATACCCTCAAGTCGCAAACTCAGCAATGCTGGGAGTTCTATAGACTTCGGGATTCTCGTTCTTCTCTTGGTATCATATGAAGAAACTGATATGTCAAGAGATGTTAAAGACTGACAAGAGAGCACAAAAGAAGGCAATCCAATATTATATGGAACATAGATTCTCAGTTTCTGGATTTCAAGTGACACGGCATGTCTCATGAGACTAGTCAGAATTTGGCGTTGAAAATAGCCATGGCGACTGAAGTCAAGGCTAAGCAAGGGATGGTTGGTACCACGGCATGACACAAAACCAGACACAAATTGAAAGAAAACAAAATGCTTGCTGAAGTCTGAGGTATGCAATGTAATATCAGGCATGCTTTTCCAGAGATCCTTCCACCGTTTTGACAAGATGCAAGTCTGAACAGCATCTCTTATCATCATAAATGACATTATGTGCAGCAAAATTGCACCAGGCAAGTCACTAAGCCTGTCTTCACCACCACCAACACCAACGCCACTCTTATCCTCATTGTGCCTTCCCCTCTTCATCTTCCTACTCCCACTCCTCCTTCCTCTCTTCATTTTCACCAATTCTCTTTCAGTAAGATCTAAAATCTACAAATTCAGATAATATATTTAAGGTAAGGAACATATGGAGATTAAAAAATGAGAAGGATAAAGATGAAATATGAAATGTTTAAAGGGATATTTAAAAAAAAATTAAAATTTATGTCCTAGAAACATGTCTTTTACAACTTTAAAACTTTGTAGCACAACTTTCTAATTATTTAGAAAAGGTTTCTAAGAATTTAGCATTATTTTATGAGTTTTAGTATCAATTTAAAAGTTTTTAGCATCGATTTACAAGTATTTTATACTAGGTATTAACTTTTTTACCACCAATTTCACAATATTTAGAATCAACTTTTAAGTATTTACAACCAATTAAAACTTTATAGCAACATTTTGTGCAATAAAATTGATACCAAACCTATTGCACTTGATCTGTAAGTCTTAAGCATGAGTTTACTAGTTTTTGCCCTTGGTTTACCAATTTTTTACATTTTCTTTAGGTTTTAAGCAATGCTTACTTTTACAAATTATTTGTATTTGGTTTACAAGACTTTTGTAAACCCATGCTTAAAACTTACAAACATAGTGCAAAAAACTTATAAACCAAGGATTAAAAAACTTGTAAACCAATGTCAAAAAACTCTCCCAAATACATTGTATTCTTGACCGTATTCACATCATTTAGAATCGGATTCCAAGTATTTAGAATCACTTAATACAAAAAATTTGGTTCACAAAACTTATTACACATGGTTTTTAAGTCTTAATCAATGATTTACAAGTTTTTTTTCCCTTGATTTACATGTTTTGAGTAATTAATGAGCTTTACAAATACATATAAACTAGTACTTAAAACTTGTAAACATAGTGTAAAAAACTTATAAACCAATAACAATAAGCTTGTAAACCCATTTTTAGCATTACTTACGGGTTTTAGAGCCATTTTAGGTTTATTAAATTTGAAATCATTCATTCTCAGTTCAATAGTCATATTTAACTCAAATCATACAAATAAATAAGGAACCCATCAAAAGAATTATCACGGGCCTATTAAAAGTGAAGCAAGATTTGCAAATGAGGAACTCAAATACCTTACAAACAAGATTATTGTAGAAAAAGTGAAAGAGATGTATGTTTATTGTCAATAATCTTTTCCTGTGGGAGATATATCTATAATCATTCTCAAGAGTTATTGTTTTGTTGTGAGATGATCATATAGCAGCAATTTTTACAGTGGACGTGGTGGTGGTGGTGGTAATGTTGGTGGCAGAGATGATGTCATTGTTCTCTTGCATGCTAGAGGGGAAAGTTACATGGGAGTTCAGAGAGAGAGAGAAATGTAGGTGTTTTTTATTTCAATAAGATTTTGTATAACACTAATGTATTGATACATCTATTTTGTCATTTTCCTTCCTTCACCTATGGTGGAATCGTAGGTGTTTTATCTTAGAAGTGTGCAAATAACATTCATGGGCATGTTTATTTCACTCAAGCCGCATCTTTTATTCTTTTAAAATACTTTAATTAATTATGTCTTAAATTATATGTTCTAAACATACCTTCCAAAAAAAAAAAATGTTCTATACGTATTACATGCACTTTACTATTTATGTATCGTGGAATCAAAATAAAAAAGAGGGAATTGTATTTTTGGATTCCCACTTGCTTCATACCCCACAAAAAATAACCTTGAAAAAGTTACATTGTGCTTTTATGAAGGGAAACCAGGATTTGTGGAATGTCAAATGTGTAAAAGAGTGATTGGAATTGGGAATGTAGAGAGGGAGTGGTGTTAGGGAGAAGGTAGTTGTTGCCTTAATAGATATAAAAAATTTCAGATTGAAGGAAAAAAAAAAGGAATATACTATGAGTTTAATTTTTATGCATTGACAATGTAAAATTCAGCTGCATAGAAATTAGAGAATTTTTTAGTGTTCTAAGAGCAAGAGAATGCATTTTTCCTTCTATTTAATAAATAACACATAAACTATTTAAATATAGGAAAAATAGGAATAACAATAACCATAAAATTGATGTGTCATTTATTAAATGAAATATATCAAATTGATTTTTTTTTCTTGGAACACCTAAGTATTTCTCTAGAAATTAAACTGATATACTATAGATAATTAACACAATTTTTTATTATGAAATCAAAATGAATTTAAGTATAATTAGGAGAGGCTAAAATTAAAATAGTTAAAAGGGGAATCCCCTTTATATAGATGTATAGAATAAGTAAAAGGTAAATTACATTAATATCCTTTAAGCTTAGATGAAATTCACTCTAACTCTCTCTATTTGTTAAGTGAATCCTACTTCTCCTAAATATACTATTCATTGTGTAATATTGTGCAATAAAAGAGATATTAGTGTAATAATTTACAAATTTATTGGAGTAATAGAACTGCAGCTAGTCGTGGTTTATATCAAAACAATTCTTCTCTTATGTCCATTAGATCTATTGCCTTTTCAGATGTGCGGTCACCATGACTGGCACATTGATGTTCCGATTTTAGAGGGAACATCGTAAAGATGACCCTTAATAACATGAAATTTTTTCAAAAAGCAAGTATAAGAAAAAGTTGTCTATATATCATACAAAATATGATATACCACACATCACATGCCAAAGTGTTTAGCATATTTATAAATAATAATTAATTTATTCACTACACTTTTAAATATAATTAAATATGACTAAACATTTGATGTGTAATACATCCCATTTCATCTAAGGTAATAATATTTTGACCAAAAAGTGGATGTCTATTCACACTATTTATACCATTGAATGTAATGGATATTAAGAATAAGTGGATTATCACATTCAATAATTATAAAATAATGTTTAAATAGATATCATTTTTTAAATGTCAAATATCATTCCTTCATCTAGTGTACTGTTTCCTTAGTACTCATAAGAAAAAAATGAAAGACACGCTGTGTGGTACACGACCTAAAGTTCGGTGTACTGTCCAGATTTAACGGTAGTATGTATACGCTGTGATCGGCTATAGCACCCTAGAATCATGTCATCCTATCTGAGGCTGCGCCTCCGGCTCCGGCCACCACCCCGTTCCCCGAAATTCAAGACCATATCTCGTTAAGGGTAGCTTTCTGGTCATCTATTTCTATAAAGTTAAAAACATGACCCACACAATCTCATTAATTAATTGGACGAATCTATTTTATAGACAACTTAATTTTGCTTTCAAAATGAGTGGAAAGACAAGCATGGCAACTTGGCAATACATGTCTCCCATGCAATGTAGAACATTAAGTTGTTTGTAAATGTTCATCCACAAAAAATGCCTTAAGCGCCGCAAAGGAAAGAAAACCGACAGCACATGAAACAAGGGACACATTTCCTAGTTGAACTTTCACACCGCTTCAATCCAAGGCTTTGTTTGTATTGTCTGACATCACATTCACTTGCTGACAAAGTTCCAATCTTATGCTGGGAACTGAAATTGGGGAAGTAGAGAACACAGAGAAAACATTAACACCCCCACATTACAATTTACATACCCTTCTTCAACAAGTCTCAATCTTTAACATAAACTCATTCCATTCTTATTCTTATGCGTAACATATGAGAGCTTAGGAGGGGACTTCGATCTGTTGAAGTCACAGAGGTATTTCCATTTTTTCAGTTACTTTTATTCTTTCTTGTGGTTCTATTAAACTAAAGTTACATTTGTTTTTTTAACCCTTTGAGCGCATCATAATCTTCATAAGATAGCTGCTGTTCCATTCAGATTATCAATTGGACATGTACAATTAAGACCCATTTATAGTTTTTCACCTCAATTTGGAGCAAGGTGTAAAATGGAACTGAATTACTGATACTGCATATGAAATGAGATGAACTTGCCAGCTTTTGTGGATTTCTGCCACCAAACCCTTTCTCTCTTTTTTACTATCTGTTGTTCTGTATCTGTATGAAATTTGGTGAATCTGTACCTTACCTTACATATATCATCTGAATTTGTAGATTTTGGATCTTACTGAAAGAGAATTGGTGAAAATGAAGAGGGGAAGGGGGAGTGGGAGTAGGAAGATGAAGAGGGGAAGGCACAATGAGAATGAGAGTGATGCTGGTGGTGGTGAAGACAGGCTTAGTGACTTGCCTGATGCAATTTTGCTGCACATAATGTCATTTATGATGATAAGAGATGCTGTTCAGACTTGCATCTTGTCAAAACGGTGGAAGGATCTCTGGAAATGCATCCCTGATATTACATTGCATAACTCAGACTTCAGCAAGCATTCTGTTTTCTTTGAATTTGTGTCTGGTTTTGTGTCGTGCCGCGATGGTGACCATCCCTTGAATAGCCTAGACTTCATTCGCCGGAGCTATTTACCGTCTCAAATTCTGATTAATCTCTTGAGATATGCTGTGTCACATGAAATCCAGAAACTGAGAATCTTTGTTCCATACAATATTGGATTGCCTTCTTTTGTGTTCTCTTGTCAGTCTTTAACATCGCTTGACATATCAGTTTCTTTATATGATCTCAAGAGAAGAACAAGAATCCCAAAGTCTATAGAACTCCAAGCACTGGTGAGTTTGCGACTTGAGAGTGTTGCATTTTCTACTGATGAGAATGGTCATGCAGAACCCTTTTCGACTTGTACAAAGTTAAACACCTTGACCATCGACCATTTTGTGTTGCTCGCGCCTGAATCGGATGCAGATAAGCCTGTAACCCTCTTTATATCAAATGCTAAGCTGGCTAATTTGACCATCGACAAGTATTCAGGTTACGGCATTGTGGTATCTACACCGAATCTAAGTTCTTTTACTTTAGATGGTTCTCCTTTTCAGAGGTTACGTGGACAGGAAGGAATATTTATTGAGCTTCAATCTTCCTCACTAGCATAAAATCAACCGCACTCACCTCAGATCTCTTCAGGTACTTTTTTACTCTCATAGCTCAATGAAATGTTTTTTGGACCTAAAAATGTATGAGTAGTTTTTTGAAAATTCTTAATTCAGTAAGTCAGCATAGCAAATTAGCAATATTGCTCATGTCTCATATCATGAGTCATGTCATTTTACATATAATGTCATTGTCGGTAGTTGAAGCCGATAGCGATATTCTGTCAAGAATATGAGCAAAGCTGTAAATATCTTATAAGCTCCAACTGTTCTGATCTATTTTCTTAAATTAACATACAGAGCATGAATACTGTCTTCAGATATATTAAGTAATGAGTTTTGTTAGCACAGTGAAGTCTTAAAAGTAAAGTTTTTGCTTTTTATCATATTTGTTTAATACAAGATGGAGTAGTGGAATACATATTCAAAGTGGTATCATAAATTGGAGGTTTGCTGGCTAAACTCTTTAGAGTTGACTCGGTTCTTGTTTCTTTCTCTGTTTATCTTCTGAGCAATTTGTTTATAACTCTCTCATACTATATGTCTCGTAGGCTCTGACACAGAAATAATTAGAAAGTAAGATATTTTTACTGTAAAAAAATGAGTATGCATGAAACATAATTAATTTGCTTGTGTGTTCTGATATGGGTTTGGTTTGACCTTAGAAATAACATTTTCATTCATGTCTTATGATGCTTTGTATTTGCTATTGGGGCTAAACTAAAGGCACTGCTTTAGCTATTTGATCTACTTCCAATGTAATTATAGGTAGCAGGTAGTAACTTAGAAATTGACCTGAGGCCAACGACATGCTAAGGAAAAAAGTTTTAATTTTTTACTGGCTTGTATGGATGTGTGGCATGTTAGGAGTTGCAGGCTTGCAGCTGTTGTGCACTGCGGTGACATTATCAACATGTGTGATTTAGCAACTGGCAAGTTTTATGGTCTCATTGCATGAGAAATCTAGAAGGGTTACAATTTGTTTCGGCAAATTCTGGTGAGATAGAAGGAGCTTTTGAAACGGGAAAAATGAAAGTTAAAAGTTGCTGGAAGATAAGTGGCAAAACAACTATGAGTTTCTACTTTTAATAAAATGTTACTTTCAGTGGAATCATTTAGAAGTTGGCAATATGGTAAGGTGTAGATTAATAATGCTGGGTTCATTTATTGAAGTAGTTTCCGGTAGATGGGTATTTCAATGTGGCTTTTGATACAAACACATGAATGCCAAATTATTTATTGTTTTCCTTTTTGTTGTTGGCCTGGCTAGTTTGATATTTTATAAGGAATGCTAAGGTAATTGGGAAAAGAAAAACCATGAGTGGAAGGTGTGTTGTACAATACAGATGAAGCTTGATATGATTGGTGTAACATCCCAAAATTTTTTTAATATAGTTTTACTTTGTTATAACATTTTATTTTGAAAGTATGAGGATTTTATTTAGACAAGAAATATTTAAGGATAATTATTGAAAAAAAATGTATAATTAAAATATTATAAAACTTAATAGTTGTACAATCTGGAACTTAGTACCAAAATGTAAAATTTTAATTATTCCATTGGATTTTATTGAAATTACAAAAATGCCACTAGAGGATAGAAAATAAACTTATAACATAATCTAGAAAAACTAACAGAAATATTAGAAAAGCTTAGAGAGTGTCATTAAATTATTAAAAAAATGATAAAAAAATTAAAAATATACATTAAACATAACTTTGATCATAAATATCAATATTAAGTAATTTTGTATAATATTAGCATAATTGCACAAAAATAACCTATTGTGGAGTATAAAATAAACTCTGAAAAATCCTAGAAAATAACTAAGTCTTGTAAAAAAAAATTTTAACTAAGTTATGATATTAAATAAGGAGGACCATGAAATAGGTCTCTCTATTAGGCTATGGATAGTGTTAAAAATCATATTGATCTTTAATTAATTAATTTTGACTTAATTAAAGCTTAAATTACGTAAATAATCACTTAAAATTTAAGATAAATTTTCCTAAACCTTGATTTATTTTGCTGATAATACTAAACCAATTAATTAACACTTAGATCAGCCACATGGAAGAAAAAAAATATATATGAAAAATAAAACTAAATGGTCAAACTTTCATATTATAATTATTCAACAACCAATCAAACTTTAACTAAAAATTTCAACAAAGATGAGCTTGTCTCCTTATCATATTAGGCAGCTCAAAATTCACATGGGCTGCTATATAAAATTTATATATTTTATTTATAGATAATTAATTTTTTAATTAGCTCAAATTAGACCTAATTAAGGTAAAGATATATTAAAAATACTAAAAATTATAGAAAAAAATTCATCAAAATTATATATAACTTATAAATAAAGTAAAAACATGTTCTTAACAATAGATTAAGGAAAATTAATTTTTATGATGATTTTATGAATTATTTAGTATATATAACTTTAAGATAAATATGCAAAATTTGTCATTTTCATATATTAATCATTCAAGACAACTTTCCACCCTCTATAATTCTATTAGACATGTTTTTCAAACCTATAGGCTGCCAAAGAAGAAAAAAATAATAGTTAAATAAATTATTAGTTAATTAATAATTAATTCTTAATAAAACTAGCAATAGTGTAAAATATCAAATAAAATATAAATAATTATAGAAAATTATATAAATTTCGTGAATACTTGTATTATATCTCTAATAATCTTATTATGATGTTTGAATAAAAAAATAAGTCATTTACTAATTAATTAACTTAATTAAGATTAACTAGTATAAGCAAATTTACCTTATTTTGAATAATTAATTATTAAATTATATTTAAATATATTAAAATTTAATAAATGAATTTAAATTATTTCATTAACATTTTAGTATGTCTTTAAATGATAATTGAGAATTTATTAAATTATTTAGTGTTAGTTTTAATATTTAACTAATCAAATATGATAAATAAATTATGAAATTAGTAATATTTTAATCCTAAACTTTTTCTATAAATAGCACCCCTCTAAACATCACTCCACACTTCATTCTTCTTGCCCAAAATCTATCAACACTCATAGCCATCATTTCTCTCTTCATTTTCTTTATTTTCACAAAAAAATATTTACAAATTTTTAGCAAATCACCTCCAAATTATCACCTCTTCTTATCACCATCTAACTTCAACACTTCCCAGCCTTTATACATGAATTATAGCTCTTAGAGAAGGTTTAGAAAAGTTGAAGAAGTTGCTGGTCTAGCGTGGTTGTTGCTAAGTTTCTAAAGCTTCAAGAACAAGTAAGGGTTTTTCTTTCACTAATAAGCTTCATGCATGATTTTCATATATGATGTTGTTATGATACTCAAAGTTTGTGTTTATGGTTTTAATATGTTTGAATGATTTAAGGATTGTGACATAAAATACTTAATCTATGTGTATATGATGTATATTTATTTGTTTACTTATATGGTTAAAAAGTATGATTAAAGATCATTTAAATTTTGATTATGTTTTCTTCAAATATTTCAATGTTGTCTAAACTTGTTGAACCATGTATTTTCATTTAATAAAGTTTTGTGCACAAGTTGTGAAATTTTAAGGTAATATAGCTTGATTTTGACCTCATTATGTATTTGATCATAAAACATTTTTGGTTCATAAAAAGTGTTGTATTTAATTCATTACAATGAATGGATTTTAAACCTTTGAGCATGTAATATTTAGCTTGGTTTATATGTTATGTTTATCTTGGTCTATGGACCTTGGATTATAAATATTTGACTTGAATATAAATTTATTAACATTAAAAAATATTATTTACAAAGATTTAAGTTAAGGTACCATTAGGAATATGACATATAAACTAACTAGATTCATGCTTGAAGTGATTTCTTAAAGTTTGGGTATAATTTCAATTATTTATTTTTAAATATTTCTTAGATTTTATTGCTTTTTTATTTACCCTATGATTATATCTTTATATCGATAAAAATATTTTTTACTTATATTGAACATGTAAAGGTAATTTACCTACATATTTTCTAAAGATAGATTGGAAATAATTTTAGGTGTATTTAGGCTTATGAAATTAGTAACATATTATTACTTGAAAATAAATTATTATATGATGAAAAACTAAGTTAAGTATATTTTATTATAAAGGAAATGAATTTATAAAAATAGTGTGATTTGGTGCTTCAATAATAATTATAAGAAATATGGGTTTTATGAGTATTTTAGGAATCCTATGTTGTTTGGACTTTATGTGTAAATATGAAAAATCTTGTGGTCTATATGTAAATATGAAAGAAATCATGTAAACTTTATGTAATTTTTATTCTTTATGTAGATGTATGCACTATGTAAAATGAATACATAAATAAGTGACACTTGGACCTCACCTTGTAGGATAAGGACTTGGTGTACACTTAGTCTTGCAGTTGCTAAACGACACCTGAGCCTGGCCTGGGCAGGACTTGGTGTACGTTATGATACCTTGGCCGCCATGCTAGCGGACAAAGACTTGGTATTCACTAATCTAACAGACGCAGCCGATGAGAGCTTTCACAGATCAAATATGAAGTAAACCTTGGAGACTATAATCATTTGAAAAGAACATGATACTATAAAAGGGAGCTTAGTACACTCATGATTATTTATTACACTTCTTTTACTGAACTTTTATTATAATTGATATTGTGCACTTCTATCTTACTTAACATTAGTAAAATATAATTTGAGTTAATATAAAAGATTGCATCTTCCTATCCGTGTTATTCTTAGTATTTTTGGGATGAAATGGGACTCCCCTGGAAACATCACCCTGAAAGACTTCTCTCACCCCTTTTCTTTGATGTTTCCAGATAGCATGGATCGTCATCAACAGTGAAATGGATGTAGCCTTGGACTTAGTTTCTAAATAATTAGATTCTATTATGTGCTAGATAGAATCTTTACTATATTCCAGACTTTGGTTATGTTATATTGTTATATTAAAGTTTTCCTTAATGTATCTTGAATGTGTAATATGTATTATATCCTATGGATTGATGTTAGTAGTGAAGTATGTTTTTATAGATGATGGTTGTCTAACTGGGAACTCCTAATTAACAAATAGTAGTAATATGTTATAAAAGAAATATTCTTTGTCATTTAAAAATTACCTTTGGGTTGCTGGAGAGAAGTGTATTACTGTAAAAGTGTGATTTGGAAAGGTTCTTAGGAAAGACTTGGTATTTAAGTGTCCATTGTGAATTCTCTCTTGAATCTACAGATGCATGATTTACAGTTGGTATATATTATTAGAATAGAATTATAAATGAGAAATAATCATAGCAGTTAAAAAAAAATTCTCTTAAAATTTCAGATTCAGGATAATAATATTATGTTAGCTAATTATTGTTTAAAATAATAATAATATTAAAACTTAAGGTGGAAGAATTAGAGCTTATTGAGGTATTACATTGGTCTATTCATTTCATTTCCAAATGCCAATGTTTGTAGCGTCATTTCTTATGTATAGTATTGTGGTATTCTCTGTATTAGTATTAATATTTAATGGACTAGTAAGCTAGTGAATACAGCAATGGATTACAGGAATTGGTTTAATTTGCTTTTTGGGAAATATATTTTATGAGATTTTATTAATGTTACCATACGTACAGTTTTATGTTACAATATGTTATTAGTTATTATGCAATGATATGATGAACAACTTAGCTGATTATTTATATATTTTCTGTATGAAATTATGCAGCTGTAGAAGGTGACAGAAGGATGGTTTTCATTCAATGAAGTGGAATTCTCCATAATCAACTAATAGGATATTAAGACAGAAGCAGTATCTATGACTGAATTAATAATTATGTTGATAATGTGTTTGATTTATTGTAAGTGCTTAGTATGGATATTTCTGTTCGTATGCAACAAAAAAGACATTCTAGAATATGGTGTTGTAGGAATAGCAATTAATTCATAGTTGTGCCTGACTGCCTCTACAACAAGGGAAATTGGCTGAAGTAAGAGTAGAAGTTTATTTATATTTAGAAATATATTTTTTTTTTACTGAACTAAAGTAAAGAGGTTGATTTTCTTTAAATAAATATTAGTACCAAAGATAGCAGCAAAAAAAAATATTAGTATCAAAGATGTACAAAGCTTGCTTAAATTTAACTTTTTACAGGTTCTTCCTGTACTAAACTAAATATTTGTCTTAGTCAACGTAAGGGATCAATGGAGAAGCTTGCAACATCCTTGGTCATTTAGATAGCATAAGGAATTAATTTATGTGATTTAGGGTGCCTTTTCTTTCATATGTTTTAAAAAATATTATTAAACTTAAATTTTATATATAATCGAAAAGCTTTGAATTTTTTTTCATAAACTACTCCTTTTAAGCTTCAAAAAAAAAACTTTAAATTGAAAAGTCTTTTTAGCTTCTACTTTAACTTATTGGAATTCATATCACACATTAAATCTATTTTGAAGTCAATACTACAAAACTAAAAAAATAAGTGATTTTGAATGAAAATAAGAAAACACAATTATATATATTTTTTAGGTGTACCTAGGGTATTCATTTTCAAAAGCTTTGACTAATCTTCTTCGAGGTGTAAAATTCATAGATGTGGATTTTGTTTTTGGCCATGAACCATTTTCCATATATAGTTATATATTTTGAATGACTCGAAATTGTTGTATATTTGAATAATTATTTCTGAGATGATTTGTTTTGTTTTTAGTTTTTAGGCAATAATTTGTAAATTAGAGCTACATATTTAGATATCCAAAAAAAATGGACCTACTGCATGTGGAATTAATTATTGCATCCTATGATAGATATCCTGACCTCCTAGGAAACCAAAAAAGAAAAAGTTCCAAATATGGTGATTTGCATATTCTAAATTAGTTATACTATTAGCAACTTTTTAGAATATAAGATTTAGTAGTTTTTAGGTGAATACGTATGTTTAAGTTTTAAGCCAGTAATAATTTTGAGTAAAAATATCCTTTTATGATCACTTAATTTGAAATTTGAATATTTTTTCAATTCCAATACTAAATCAATATAAAAATATTCATTTATACTCCTTCACGTGGACATTATATCAACTCGAACCCTATCTCTAAGAAAATATTGGGGTCTGTTGAAAGGCCTTCCACTACCTTGTTACAATAAGATTCAATAATCACCAAACTCCACCCTATTCAATATGCCACGATCCATGGATCAAATCAAGCCCTCTAGCAGAAGTCCTGAGCATGCTTACAGGTCCACAGAACACGAAAGAGAGACTTTGCTTCATCTTCACAGAACGAACATGTGACTACAATATTAATTTTTCTTTGGATAAATTACATTTACCTCCCCTAAGCTTTGGTAGAATTCATTTAAACTCCCTTATTTGTTAGATGATCCTGATATCCCTGGATACCATGTTTATTATCTAAGGAGGATATCAATGTAATAACTTCACAAACTCAATGATCTCCTAAGAAAATTTTACAAATAAAGAGGAGGTGGTATGAATTTCACAAATTTCAGGAGAGGTTAGTTTAATTTATCTAATGTTAAAATATGTTTTATATTATCATCATGTATAATTTTGTATCACCATAGACTGAACTAGCAATTTGGTCATTTAAAGATACATATAATATTATATTAATTAGTCCATTAAAGATTTTTTATATCATCTTAGTCCTTGAAAAATATACATAATATTAGTTTAATCCTTTATACCATTTTAATTCCAAAACAATATATGTTATATCACTTCGGTTTATGAAATATGCATGTGCATCTATTTAATCCCCTCATTTTCTATAAATTCATGAACTTATTTGACGTCACATGTATTTTGTTAAAAACCAAAGTTATGTCACATGCATCTTTGAGGGACAATATTAATGTAAAAATCTTTTAAGAACAAAATCAATGTTATGTATATCTTTCAAGGATTAAATTAATATAAAAAATTTTCAATGAATAAATTGATATCATGTGTATCTTTAAGGGAACAAATAATTTGTTTAGTAATATATTAAAGGTAATTTACTTTTATGAAGTAATTGTTGTAGTCAAATGCATTTAATAATAATATAATATATAATTAGATAATAGTATAAAATTTGGGCTTATTTATTATACTGAAATATAAAAAATTAGAAAAATTAGTGATGATTTTCAGTTAATAAAATAAAAAATAAAGTAAAACTTAATTTAATTTGAGATAAAATATATTTTTAAGCAGAAAGCAAATCCAATTTGCTTATGTAGAAAAAAAATATTATAAAAAATTAAATGCAGTTATTTTGAGTTGACCCATAATTAAAAAGACCATAATATATAGCGTAGATTTAGGATGTGTTTAGATCAGATTCTAAAGGAAAATAATTATGTTTTTGGTATAAAAAAATCACTTTTTTATATATTTGGATAATTTTTAAAAAATAATTAAAATCTAAAGGAAAATCAATTTTCAATATTTTTTTACGAACTAAAAACAGTATCTTTAAAAAAAAATCAATTTTAAGCTTTTTCAGTTATATATAAAAATTAAGTTTCAGGATTACTTTTTTCAAAATCTGAAACAAACACACCCTTAGTTATTATGAGACGGACAAAGGCAAGTTTTCAAAGGTCATAATAGCCTTTTTAATATTGATATATTAGCTTATTAATGTTACTCAACCAGTACAATGGTTGCCACATTGAGTGTTACGAGTTTAGGCCAGAACATTGTAAATGCAACTGTTTTTAAGATGTTTTTATCTCAAGTCAATGTATACGGAAAGGGTAAACCACCATTTTGACCCTTGAAAAATCAATTTGGTGATAAATTAGTCCATGAAAAATATTTTATTAATTTGTGGTACTAAAGGGCTTTGTTAGTGTAGACAAAATATATTTTCGAGACTAGTTTGACAATACATTAATCTTTTAGGGTTAATTTGTCAATGTATTGATCTTTTAAGGACTAATTTATTAGCACACTAATCTTTGAGGTATCACAAGCCAATAAAACATATTTCAAGGAGCAATTGTCAATGTATTAATCTTTTAAGGGTCAAAATAGTAGTTTTCCTGAAATCATTAAATGTTTGAGTGGTTTAAATTTCTTCTTTCGGAAAAAGAAGAATTTGATTTCTTGAGGTACTTTGATGTTTTCTCTAACTGAAGTGTATCAGCTTCTACCTTTCGGGAGGTCCAATTCCTTCTTCAGTTCTTCTCTTATGAGAATAATTTAAAACCAAAAAACTGCAACTAGAATTCACATGTCACCTGAACTGGTATTGAAAAATCATAGGCGTTTAAGCACAATGGAAGATCATATAACTCACATTCAAGTAACACAAGTTGCTTGAGTTGAATTGGTAATAACAGTTTTCATTTGGGGCGTACTACTTTGCTGTCTCCTCTGTCAATTCCAACTCATGAGGTACACATTACAAACACCAAATTATATTGGTATTATTATGAGTAATGCACTAATGTTAGCAATTAACAAAACTCCTTTTTAACACCCTTCTTTTGTTTTGTGCAATGAACAGGAAATACCAAAATTCCCCACTATTAAGCATTTGCTTTTATATTTGTACAGAAAGAAATTTTGTTTCTTGTTAGGCTTTAACATAGTGAAAGCTTTGTTCATGATGGAAAAATTGGCTCATCTATATTTTAATGGGATAATGATTGATTTTATCTATATATCCTAAGATGTATATCCTTAGATTTAGAAATATTAAGGATTTGTTAAGTTTGTTAGATATTAGAAATCTGATAGATATGTGAAATCTATTAAGAATATGTGAAATATGGTGGATTATTGAAGTCTACTAGAATATGGCAAAAAATTCCATTTAGATTTGAAGAATCTATCAAGATCTAGAAATCTATTTAGATTAGAAATATCTGTTAAAATTTGAAGATCTATTAGGATTTGATAAGAACTATTGAAGATTACAACCTTTGGTTATAAATAATGTTAATAGTCTAGATGCACAATAGTGTGAGAGATTAAGTGAGAGTGGTAGACTCTATTATAAGAGAGGGTGTATGGCAACAAAGTATTTTTACATTATTTTTATTCTCATAGTGAAAATGTTTATTGTGAATGTAGGCATAAAGATTTGTGAATCATGTTAAATTCTTGTGCCTCTATACTTATTGTCATCTTACTTATTTTTATTCCTTTATATTTTTATACATTTATTTGTTTATTGAATTGGTACAAATTTGCTTGTGAGATCAATTTCGCTCCACCATCCCAATAATTCACAACTGAAACATCGCAAGTGTATAACTAGTATTTCAAAACAACGCGACCGAATTAAACGGTTTTGTTATTAGCATCGGAGCTCAAAGCCCAAAAAAGAAATTACATCCTAAGTAGAAGACTGCTAATATGGCAAGCAAAGCCAAAAAAAAAAAAAATCTACGGAGATGAAAGGGAGAAACCTACCAAAGAAAGTGATACCTAAAGGCAACCTAGGACCTTCTTTAGCCAATCTACTAGCACAACCATTTGCTTCTTGAAAAACATGCTTAATATCAATATTGCCAACACAATCCATTAACTCCCTAACAGAATTAATGACAGCAATATGAATATGGAAACCCAAAACCTCATCCTTAATCAGAGATACAACACAAGCAGAGTCGACCTCCAAAAATAACAGAATGGAAGTTCAAAGTCTGAGCCACAAACAATCCCCAATGGACACTCCAAAATAACAGCGGCTTTGGTGTTTGACGAGGGGATAAAGTGGAAGAATAAAATCTCGGAAGGTTTTACTTATATCATTGGTTTAATCTTTCACCATGACACCTTTGAAAAGATTCCCAGGATAAAGGTCAAAGGATACTTCTAGCAGTTTCGTAAGTGAAAAAAGAAAAATGCTGCAATCAATAAAGTTTGAAGTTCAGATGAACAATAAAATTTGGGATCAATTTGGTAAAAGGGTAAAAATACAAAAAAAAAAAAAAAGTTGGAAAATTCTTGGATCAGTTTTTAATAAGGTTTTACTACTAGTCCATGAATTACTTACTTGTTTTTTTTTTGTGAACTAATTAATTACTTCTTATATACCCCATTCCGAACCAGATTTTTCAGATAAAAACCCAATTTCTAAAGTGTTTCGAGAGGAAAAATGTAACACTAGCTACAAGTTGAATTTAAGTCACAAATTAATTCCTTATGCTATCTAAATGACCAAGGATGTTGTAAGCTTCTCCATTGATCCCTTATGTTGACTAACTAAGACAAATATTTGGTTTAGTACAGGTTCTACCTGGAAAAAAGTTATTTAGAATAAGCTCCTTGGGAGCAAGCTATGTATATCTTTGGTACTAATATTTATTGAAAGAAAATCAAACTCTTTAGTTCAGTTGAAAAAAAAAATTTATAAAAATGTCAACGATAGTGGGGGTAGCTAGTTAAGATTTGGTTCATACCCAACAAGGGCATGGGTTCAAATCCGTAGGGCCTCATTGGCGAGCGATATCTGATTCCCCCAAAAAGAAACAAATTCTAAAAATAAAGAAACTTCTACTTTTACTTCAGCCAATTTCCCTGTATAGTTACAAAAAATCATACACATTATCAGCATACCTCAGTTACATATCAATTGTACTGCTTCGGTTAATATCCAATTAATTACTCATGGAGAATTGTACTTCATTGTATGAAAACCATTCTTCTGTCACCTTCTACAGCTGCAGAATTTCATGCAGAAAATATATGAAAAATCGGCCAAGATGTTCCTCATATCCATGCATATTAGCTGACTGTGATAAGTAAAACTGTACATGCGGTAACATTAATAAATCTAATAAAATTTATTTCACGAAATGCAAATTAAACCAGTTCCTATAATCCATTGCTGCATTCACTAACTTACTAATCCACCGTTACATACTACTACACTAGTAATACAGAGAATACCACAATACTATATATGAGAAATGATGCTACAAACATTGGAATTTGGAAGTGAATTATGAAAAGACCAAGCACATCAAACTAGCCAAGCTAATTAGCCAACAATAAAAAGGAAAATAACTCGGAATATTCATGTAAAAGCGACATTGAAATACCCATCTATCTGAAACTACTTCCATAAATGAACCCGGCATTATTAATATACACCTTCCCTTTCAATATTGCCAACTTTTAAATGATTCCACTGAAATTAACATTATATGAAAACTAGAAACTCATAATTGTTATACTACTTATCTTCCAGCAATTTACTTCGATTTTTGCCTTGTTTCCAAAGCTCCTTCTATGTATCCAGAATTTGACAAAACAAATTGCAACCCTTCTAGGTTTCTCATGCAATGAAACTACAAAACTTGACAGTTAATAAATCAAATATGTTCATAATGTTACTGCAATGTACAACAGCTGCAACTCCAAACATATCACACATCCACACAAGCCAATAAAAAATTCAAACTTTTTTTCTTAGCATGTCGTTGACCTCAGCTGGGAGCCTCATGCATTGATCGTTGACCTGAGGTCAATTTCTAAGTTACTACCTCATACCTATAATTCCATTGGAAGTGGATCAAATAGCTTACGCAGCACCTTAAGTTTAGCCCCAATAGCCAGTATAAAGCATTATAAGACAGGAACGAGAATGTTATTTTCTAAGGTTAAACCAAACCCATATCAGAGACACACAAGCAAATTAACCCTGTTTCATGCACACTAATACTTTTACAGTAATAATATATTGCATTTCTAATTATTTCTCTGTCAGAGCCTACAAAACATATAATATGAGAGTTATAAACAAATTGCTCAGAAGAGAAACAGAGAAAGAAACAAGAACCAAGTCAATTCTAAAGAGTTTAGCCAGCAAACCTGCAATTTATGAAACCACTTTAAATATGTATTCCACTACTCCATGTTTAAGCAAATATGCTAAAAAATTTACTGCTAAGACTTCACTGTGCTCAAAAAACTCAAACTACTGAATATATCTGAAGATTCAATATTCAAGCTTTGTATGTTAATTTAAGAAAATAGATCAGAACAGTTAGAACTTATAAGATATTTACATCTTTGCTCATATCCCTGACAGAATATCACCATCGTCTTCAATTAACGACAATGACATTATATGTAAAATGGCTTAACTCCTGAAATGCGACAATATTGCTATTTGCTAATTTGCTATGCTGACTCACTGAATTAAGAATTTTCAAAACAATAATCATACATTTTTAGGCTCAAAAAACATTTCATCGAGCTATGAGAGTAACAAAGCACCTGAAGAGATTTGAGGTGTTATACTAGTGAGGAAGATTGAAGCTCAATATTTCTTCCTTCCTGTCCGCACAACTTCTGAAAAGGAGAACCATTTAAAGTAAAAGAACTTAGATTCGCGTAGATACCACAATTTTGCGATCTGAATGTACGTTCATGGTCAAATTGGCCAGCTTAGCATTTGATATAATGAGGGTTACTGGCGTACCCACATCCAAATCAGGCGGGAGCATCACAAAATGGTCAATGGACAAGGTGCTTAGCTTTGTACAAGTTGAAAAGGGTTCAGCATGTCCATTCTCATTTGTAGAAAACGCAACACTATCAAGTCGCAAACTCACTAATGCTGGGAGTTCTATAGACTTTGGGATTCTTGTTCTAAACTTGAGATCATATAAAGAAACTGATATGTCAAGAGATGTTAAAGACTGACAAGAGAACACAAAAGAAGGCAATCCAATATTGTATGGGACATAGATTCTCAGTTTCTGGATTCCATGTGACACCGCATGTCTCAAGAGATTAGTCAGAATTTGAGACTGTAAATAACCATGGCGAATGAATACTAGGCTATTCAAGGGATGGTTACCATCACGGCATGCCACAAAACCAGTCACAAATTCAAAGAAAACAGAATGCTTGCTGAAGTCTGAGGTATGCAATGTAATATCAGGGATGCATTTCCAGAGATCCTTCCACCGTTTTGACAAGATGCAAGTCTGAACAGCATCTCTTATCATCATAAATGACATTATGTGCAGCAAAATTGCATCAGGCAAGTCACTAACCCTGTCTTCACCACCACCAACACCACTCTCATTCGGATTGCGCCCTCCCCTCTTCATCTTCCTACTCCCACTCCTCCTTCCTCTCTTCATTTTTGCCAATTCTCTTTCAGTAAGATCCAAAATCTACAAATGCAGATAATATATGTAAGGTACAAATGGACATTAAAAAGTAAGAATGGCAAAGATAAAATATGAAATGTTTAAAGGAATATTTTTTTAAAAAATATATTTTAAATTACATGTCTCCGGCTTCCCTCCTTATTGTAGGTACGGAAATTAGCTCAAAACTTATCCAAAGACGATTTGGGGTTTTTGTCTCTATCCGTTTCTATCCTCAATGTTTTTGTATTTTCTATCCCAAATTTCTTACAGATACAGAACAACAGAGAGAGAGACAGACAGACAGACAGAGAAGGGTTTGGTGGCAGAAATCCACAAAAGCTGGCAAATTCATCTCATTTCATATAGCATCAGCAATTCAGTTCCACTTAGACTTTGTTCCAAATTTGGGTGAAAAACTAGATATGGGTCTTAATTGTACATGTCCAATTGATAATCTGAATAGATTCAACAGCTACCTAATCTAAGGATTAGGATGATTATGATGCCCTCAGAGGGTACGAAAATGTTAGTTTCATGGAACACCAAGAAACAGTAAAATTAACTGAAGAAGTGGAAATACCTTTGTGACTTCAACAGATCGAAGTCCCCACCTAAGCTCTCATATGCGTGGCATGAAGAATGGAAGTAGTTTATGTTAAAGATTGAGGCTTGTTGAACAAGGGTATGTATGTAATGTACTGTGGGGGTGTTAGTGTTTTAGTTCTATTTTCCCAATAGCAGCTCCCAAGATTGATACTTTGTCAGACAAAGCCTTGGTTTGAAGTGGTGTGAAAGCTCAACTAGGAAGCGTGGACCTTGTGTGCTGCGGTTTTTCCTTCCTTTGCGGGTTTTACACATTGCATGGCAGACATGTGTTGCCAAGACTCTTTTTTTTAATTTATTTATCTTTTAGTGTCATGGCCAAGATTATGTTAAATTTGCCATGTTTGTCTGCCACTCGTTTTGAAAGAAAATTGTCTAGAATCAATCAAAAAAAGAAAATTGTGTAGAAATAGATTGACAATTTGATATTATCATTATATACATTGTATAATTGTAAAGCGTGCTTTAATTAATTAGAAGTATTTTCTTGGTAGACTTTTATTAGTGGTAATGCAGTATTAGTAGTAGTCAATGATCAGCTTTTAAATATTATTTTGAAAAAACTAAGTTTGTGCATGTTCAATATAAAATAATTTTACATTGAAATCCAACTAAATATTATCATATAAGTAAAAGTGATTTCTTTTTAAAATAGTGAGTGTGAAAATTAGCACTTTTATTTATATGGTTGCACTTGATTAAATATCAATATAAAATAATTTTATGCTGATAATATACAAAGATTAAACTCAAAAAGTTAGATTTTTATTAATATATATTTTGAGAGTTTAATTTTAATATATTAATATTATTATTTAATTTAATTCTTTTTATATGTATGAATAAAAAAAATTAATGACAATGAGAATTCACTATATTTGTTAATTTAACGATATATAATTGGATGTTGATATAAAAAGTTTTTATATTATGAGTGTATCAAGGTTAATTCATATTTTAAAGATAAATATTAATTCAAAGTTAATTGAATTGGATTCAATTAAATTTATTAGAACTATAAAACAAATATAATCTTTGTAATTAATTTTAATAGAATAAGGGGCAATACCTCCAATGTGGTCCACATTTGATGATCAAATAACATCGCTCAAAATTAAAGCTTTATATGAATACGCATATATGATCACCCAAAAAGAATGTGTATACATGTAGAGCAAATGATTTGTCACAGGCAAGACCCAACTATGACTAGAGGAACAATTTTATTACACCAAGTGAAACACCCCACCAACTAACACAAGCAAACATTGCCACACATCAAGATAAACTACTAAATCACAAGGACAACTATTAATGAAATTACTTGACATTTAACTATGAACCATATATACACCATCCCCTTGATCTTCATTGAATTTCTGTTGCACTGGTTTTCAAGACACGTGGACAGTCATAAACAGAACACAATGTTTGCAGAGCCATCAAACCCAAAAGCAGCAAAGTAGCAAGGAGTGTGAAGAGTTTCCATGAAGAGTACACATACTTTGTTATGAACTTATAGGCCCTAACCTTTCGTGTGTTATTGAAGTACCCATTAATTTTCTCAATTGTTTTGTCCAAATTTGGGGTCTTGGTTGGCCCAATGGACTTGCTCATTCCATTGAACAGCGCCTCAGCTTCCTTGTCTTTGAGATTGCTCTTAATGATTCCACTCTTCTCAAGCACCTGCACATCCTCAACAGTGTCTATAATACCTCTCATCAATTCCGTGTACCTAGTCAAAAGCAATGACTCTGAATTGGTCAGTGCCTCATAAGCAACAAGGTTCCTCATGATCACTTCCGTGTTCACATCCAATTCAATCACCGGCAGATAAAGTGTTCTCTTTTTCTCATCAAATCGAATGCTTGTGATGCCACCACTAGAAGGTCGAAATTGGAGCCCTCCAATATCATGTAGTTCAGACACAGAAGGGATCGCCACCACAGGAGCATCCTTTTCTTCAGAAACAAACTCTGAATCCGATGTACTAATTAAGTGAAAAGCCTTCATCACTTTATCCAACACTTTTGCTATTGGTTGGAGGACAGGAATATGGTTCAACCAGCTTATTATTTTTTGAAGAAACTCACTCACCTTCCCAAATGCTTTCTTAATAAATACTAAGCATTGCATGAATTTGTTTCTTGATACTGGGTTCATGCTGGAATCACTCATATTTTCAGGCTTAGCAATATCATCATTATGGTCCCTATTCATATGATCTGGATTATTTTTCTGTGGAGGCATGATCAAGTGGTACATAAGATCCAATATATGAGCATGCTTACCAGCTTCAAATTCTGAGAAGTTTTGCTCAAATGGGAGTGGAGATAAGTCACCACATAAGGACAAGAGCATGGAACCAATCTCTTGGCATGCTGCATCTTCATCTTTGGAGCCTTTGACTGTCATGATCATCTCTCTCAGCATGCATGTGGGGATTTGGTTCTCAACCATGAGCACATCCCTCATGATAGCATCCTTGGTCAACTTCACCCGAGTGGGAACCATGTTATCCATTTTGGTCATTGAAACATAGTTGTGAAGCAAATCCAAGAGGAACGAAGAGTCAATGACCATTGTGTATATCAAGGTGCCATCTTTTAAGTCTATGTAGTTGTGAAAACATGCACGGATTTCGGGGCTATAGTTGCTAAGCTTTTCAACAACCTCCTTGAGTTCTTGGTTTTGGAGGATCCTTTTGGCTGCTGTGAGCTTGAACCTCTCCATAGGGTAGAGTTCAGGGCGAAAGTGATGGTAGGGACCAAGGGCTACAAGCTGAGGGGTGAAGGCTTCTGGCTTGGCAGAACTCAATGATGTTGGGACATGGTAGATGCAAACTGGGTAGTCACGCAAATAGTCAGGGTCAAGCTCACAGTACAGTTTGTCAATGTGGATGACCCAGTTATCTTCATCTATGATTGAATCGGTGACTCTGTTAGAGGCCATGGTGATGTTTTTTCAGATTTTCATTTGGCTATGCTGTGGTTCCGCTTTAGTGCCTTGGCTTCTTTATATAGTAGTGGCGAAGAGTCATGAGTGTACAGGTTGTTAATTGCTCCATTATTGATGCGTTTAGCTTAATACAATATCCTAGACTAGATCATTTGTCTCATATGCATTATTGCTTTGTATAACTTTTGAGAAAATTACACTATATGCTCCTCTGGGTTTAGTATAACTACAGTTAATATTTTTTATTTTATAAAATTATTATTGATTTCTGTTTACGTCCATTAAAATTACAATGACCTTTTTTATATATACTAATTTATTAATTTAAATGAAAAAAATATTAGATAAATATATAATTATTAATGATAAAATTATAATATTTTAATAATATTTAACATATTAATTAAATAAAATGCTTATTTTATCACATAAGGATAAAACTTATAATTATAACTTATGGCATAAAGGGAGTATTTTAGTTATTATGTATATAAAAAATATTATCAAAATATTATCATTTTATCACTAACAATCATATATATGTCACATGTTATTTTTTGTCAATTAAATTAATAAATTAATATTTATAGAAGAGATCAACATAATTTTATAAAATAAAAGAGCATTTGGATAATTACTGAAGCCTCCAAAGATGTTAGTGAGGTAAGTGTAATTCACTCAAATAGGGTAAATTTATTATAGATGAGTTTTATGTATAATTTTATACATAGCTCATCTATAAAATTTACACCCCATTTTTATCTTTTAACAAAAAAAAAACCCAAATTAATTTTTAGGCATACTTAAAAAAAAAAACTAGTGAAGTCCATCGATAAATGGATAAATGAATATATGTAAAATAAAATTAATGGTATCTATCTTCATACTTAAATATGATGCATAAATGATTTATGTCCACATAAAAATCTAAAGAAACCCCTTTTTTTTCTTGCACTTTCAAAATCAAAATCAAAATCAACTTTTTCTTTTTAAATTATTGTGGTGTGTTGGGCTTGGGCTCACAGGAAAAGGCCTACACAACAGGTGGAAAAGAATGAGTGAAAAGGTACCCCCAATCTAATTATCAAAACCTTGGTCAGAGTTCGACTAAAAAAATCGCTGGTCAGAATCGAACTGTTAGGTATGACTAGTGAGGTTTTTATGTTTGCCTTGTAAGCGGTCCAGAATTTATCTTTTAAAACAACGATAATTTCAAGGACCCACGACAATTAAAGCATGCACGCCAAAATAGAAAAATCGAGAGTCTGAATACATCAGGGAAAACGTTAACAACGTGAAAAAAATATCGTCCAACCCAACCCAATAAAAGTTTTGATGGCAGCGCGCACCAAGAGATTAATAATTCAGATAAATAATTAAAATTATGAAATAATTTGATTTGATTTGAAATAATTTAAATTTATTTAATTTAAAATTTAAATTATTTCAAATCAAATCAATTTCACTCAAATCCTATTAAATCAAAAGAAACAAATCACATAGATTTGATAAATAAATCATTTCTTATTTTTAAAAAAATTAAACACAAGGATTTAAAAATCAATTTGTTTTTTTCATCGTTTCAAACACATACAAGCCTTTTTCTTATCCTTATATGCAAAGTCACATTTTGTGTTGGGCCCTTGAGAAGGCCCTAGTGACATTAAATATGTGGAAAGGAGGGGACAACAGTGGTGAGGATTGGCAATTGACTAATTGGTGAACAACCTATTAGGCTTTAAATGATGAACACCGGTGGAGTGAGCTCGACCTCATGCTCAGGCAGATAGGAGAATGTTTGGTTTTTCTGTTCGCAAGTCTAAAACTGTGATTTTAACCTATGAAACCATGTCATGGTAAAAAAAAAAAACCTATGAAACACATTCACCGGTATGAACACTTGACACAACACAATATGAACATGTGAGACACATTAAAATTAAAAAATTATAGGACAAAAACACATCATATATGTATAACTAAAAATTTAAAGAAAATGATACATTATTTAAAATACTATTTATATAAGTTTCACTAATATTTTTATTTTCTTAAAAATCTAAAAAAACTATGTATTATTTTCTTTTTATAACCTTATTTGTATTGTGTTTCTTCATATTAGAGTAAAAAAAGGTCATTTTTAAATTAAATGTATATAAACATGTGTCTTTGGTGTGTATGTAAAATCCAATATAAACACGTGTCACACGTAGACGCAACATTCAAATGGTGTGCGCTTCATAGATTTTAACAAAAGTCAATTCCATTTTTCTAATAAGTAATTAGTAATATTAGAAACTCAACTCACACAAGAGTGAGAAGCAAACTAAAACAAGGAGTTTTAGAATGTGATTCAAATTCCTTGTGAGGCATAAGAGACAAGTGTTGAGGATGAAGAAGAAAAATAGAGAGAGCTGTGTATATACTAGGGTTCTTGAACCCAAAAAAATGTGCTTTTTAAAGTCTTGTTGCCTTTTTTTATGGATTGGGCCTTTACAAGGCCTAAAAGGATACCGTTTACTGCAAAATATTAAAGGTTATTTGGAAGTATTTTTGTTCTTAAATTTTTTTAAAATGTTTTAGAAAACAAGTTTAAGTTCAATTTTTAAAAACAAAAAAATAGAAAAACATGTTTGACAATTTAACTTCAAAAAAGTTTTATAATAGTAAAAAACGAAAACACGTTTGGATAATTTTTTCAAAAATAACTTTTAAAACTAATGAAACAAAAAACTACAAATTGCATTACTATAAATGACAAATTTAACTATTATGTTTTATAGATATATTTTTCATACATACTTAATAAATAAACTCTTAATACAATCTCCTATTCTAAAAACGTTTTAATACTACTTGGTGTCAATTTATATTTATAAATCCATTTATAAGCTTTGCATGATTTTCTTGTAGCTACATCCAATTTTCAATTTGGTCACGATATCTTGTCATTTCCCTAGCTTTCATCAGCAATCTTGTTGTGTCGTTCCTATTGGAATTCACATCTAAATTTACATTATCATTCATAGCTTCAATAAACGGATCCTTATCCTCTCATTCTAAACAATATGTCCTGTTCCCACTTACACACATAGTTATGAATTACACAACATACTATGACAATAAGGTATTACCTAAAAGGCTTATATGGCGACTTTCGCCTTAAAATGGGAAATCTTGCTTTAAAAACTCCTAAACGTAATAAAGTTTACGCTTGGCTCATTTAATAAATGAGCTCAAATTATTAACTCAAACTCGACTCATGAGCTCAACTTATTGAACTATTAACAAATCAAGATGAAAATATCTCACGAGTTTACTTGGCTCACTTCCTCAAGCGCTATATATATATATATACTATTACATTACACAAAACAACCCACATTTACATAGCATTTCAATAACACTGATATAAACTATAACCTATGCTACCTACACTATAACAAACCAAACAAAATCATATTCTATATCAATCCTAGAAACACAAAAACCCCCACATCTAACCCACCAGGATACACTAGAGTTAGGCTATTACATGTTTAATGGGCTACTTTGATTTACCTTATGCCCAGGGACACAATCATTTACAGTTTTATCTCCTTAGATTAGACAACAAGGCATTAGGGCTACTCAAAACTACTTGAAAAAAACTATCCACTTCCTTTGCAAAAAGATCTAATCCTTGTGAAAGTTCTTCGAAGCGCCACCTAATTCCTCAACATTTTTTTGAATTGATTGTGTCTTCAGGTTTCTTCTCTACCTTGGATTATGGGATATAATTCCTTCAGAGGCTTCAACTAACATAAAAAGTCATAAAACGAAAAACAACATAAAAAGTCCAACCAAATTGTTTACTTCTATGTATCTAATTTAGTTTTTAAGCCCAGAGCAGATTAGACGTCAAATAAAGGCCAGATTCATCCACAAATTCAGTCACCTCAGGTCAAATCCAGAATCAAAAAGAAGAAAACATTAAGGGCACTAACCTGGCTTTCAAAAGAGGGAAGAACATTGAGCTAGGATAAAAAAGATGTGCACTAAGAAAATCAGTCAAGTTTACTTCATCATATCATCAAGTTTATATGGTAACCTGTTCTTATATACTACTTCTTCTTCTCTACCTAACTAGTAACTAAGGACTAAATTGGTAATAACTTAATGTTAGTATTAAAATTACACATTTTAAATCAATCACCTTGTTAAAACATAAGGTCAAGCAAATTAGGAGCCAACATGTAATAGTGAGGAACATACACATGCCCATTTCTCAGGAACATACACAATCTCTCCTTGCCAACACTTAACCTTGTCATACTTCTCTTGAATTCTTATTCCCCTAATTTAGCAGAAGAATCAATAATTTGCAAGCACATTGATTACAATAATTCTGAAATTTGATTACTCATAACGTTTTTCTCAGCATCATTGGCTCTTGTTTTCTCAACATCATTGATTACTCATAATGTTGATACCCCCCCCACCCAAATGACTTAATCTCGAAAATTTCATCAATCTAAGAGCAACATGCAGCAACAATTTTCATATACCTGTCAACTACAACTACAACTTAGAACATTTCATCAATCTAAGTTAGATATACTTTTCATTGGTCCATCAATCTAAGCCTACAAAATATATACACGCTAGCTGCATGTTCAACAAAAGGGACCTAGAATAACCCCTCCCTGCCCAAAAGGGAAAAATAAAAGGATGAAATTACACAAATTTGAAAGAAAAAATTAATTAAAAAACCCAAGGTCAAAGTGCAATATGTTCACATATGTCTTCACAAGATATGAATATGAGAACAAAATCTACAAGCTTTCCAATTGTCCAATTACATACATGGATAAAAGACAAAATCCAAAACAAGATTCAAAACATAGAAGAAATAGGACTCAAAACATAACCAAGGTCAAAAGGATCAAAATATTCACTTGGCCAATGGAATGATAACGGAATAACCAAATAGGAAATCACTTCCCCATAAGAAGACAACGCAATTTCCCAACAATGTACACTCAGGAGAAAATCACAACTACAACTACAACTTAGAATGAGAGAAGCAGAGAAGAGAAAGAAAGAGGGATGGACTCACTACCGAGGCGGAGGCCGAGCTGGGAGCGGGTGGGCGCGGAAGATCCAGGGGCGCAAGTCGCTGGGCTGAGAGTCTGGGTCTCGGGAGCAACTCACGTGCGCTGAAGGGAGCAAGTCACAGTGCCGATGGATGTGGGCAGGTGCGGTGTCAGCATTGGTCGCGTGCGTGGCAGAGGCGGAGGTCACGAGCGTGGCAAATCGGGGGGTGGGTGGCGAGGCTGGGTAGCGGGGTCTTGGGTCGCGGAGGAGCTTGTCGCTAAAGCTTGGTCGCGATGAGCTTCGTCACGAAGGAGCTTGGTTTGCGCTAGAGTTTCAGGACGGGCTTGGTTCACGGAGCTTCACGGTCGGACAAGGGAAGCTCGCATGTGCCTGGTCTTGGATCTCGAGTAGGTCGGACGATCTAAGCTGAGAGCGTGCTAGCTCTAGATCTTGAGGAGGAGGTTGCCTTCTCAGTCTCCAAAGCCTCACGGTGGACCAACTCGTGATCTCGCAAATGGGTGGACAGCTCGCTGCGCCTGCGAATGGTGGAGCTGAAACGACAGGAGCTCGCTGACAAATGGGGGAGGAGCTCGTCGTGAATGGAGGTGTTATGTGGTGAGCTCGTGAGTTGCGTGGTGTTCTTGAGAGGGTTGAGCTCACTGTTGTTGTGTGGTGAGTTCGTGTGGGTGTGTAGTGTTCTCTGAGAAATGCAACAAAAAAGAACTTGAAACCTTCAACAGGGAGGATCGAATGAAGGTACAAAATAATAACTCATGGTATTTACAAATATACCACCACGTTTTTTATTGTTTTATAAAAGACAAGCTCAAAAAACACCTTCAAATTATTTTGGGTTCTTGTTTTTAAAACACATATCCAATTTTCTATTTTTAAAAACCAAAGTGAATAAAACATCTCACCAAACACGGTTTCTTGTTTTTTTCATCTTAAAAATTAAAAATAAGTTTTAAAATCACTGCCAAACAGCCCTTAGTAATGTAACCTAAGAAGCATGACTTTTTGTTGAGCATACACCTAAACACAAAAACAATCTGCAATATAATAAAAATAACTTAAGACGTTCATAATGTAAAAAATCAATGTATTTAAAGAACACAAGAGATTAACCAAAAAGAAGTATATAAGAGATTTTGACCCAAAAAGAAAGCACACAAGAGATAAGTAGTCAAAAACTTTAATAAAACATGAAAATTCTCCCAATCATAGTTTTCATAATTGGACCAAACCAATTTGTTCAGAATTGAAAATCGATGAATTGACCATTAGACTAGTTCGGTTCTCTCTCTAGACCAAATGTGTATTAGAGCTGGTCAAATCTAAAACAAACTGAGATTGCCAACGGGATTGGTTTTGGTTGAGAAATTTTATTATATCAAAAATGCTTCCCATGGGTATTAAACGTGGGTCCAAAAAGATGAGAGGAGACTCCACTGCCACCCGAATGTGTATACATGTAGAAAATGATTTGTCAAAAGCAAGGCCCAGCTATGACAAGAGGAACAATTTTATTACACCAAATGAAACACTCCACCAACTAACACAAGCAAAACCACCGACACATTACCCCTCTTCTCTTTTTCAACCTAAACCATTTTTATTTTCCCTTTCTGTTTCACCTTTCTATCACCACCGCCACCACTCACCGGCGACATCACCACCGCTGACTGGCAGCCTCGTCGTAGTCGCGCCGAGCGGCGGACTCGCCGCCACCCCAACACACCCTCCTTTACAACCTCATCTGCAGCGCCTCACAGTCGTTGCGGAGGAGGTGGAGGAGTCACCACTGCAGTCCACGTCGCCCCATCACTGGTCGGTGGCCACCATCACCATCGCCGAGGCTGGCGCCTCGCTCGTGGAAGCACTGGGCGCCAGAGTCGTTGACCTCGACGAAGATCTCGAGGTTGTCGTCGCCGACGGCGGGAGAGGGAGTTGCGGGAGGGGTAATCGGCTGCATCGTCAGGGGAGTCAAGGAGGGAAGCGGAGTGGCGGGAGGGCTCATCGGACATTTTCACTTTCGCTTTTTCTTTGATGAAGAATGGGTATTTGGGGTTTGGTCTGTGTTTGTTTATGGTTTGGTGTGTATCTGTTTTATGAGGTGAAATTTGGCAAAAGTTTTATGAGAGTCCATAGAACATTGTTGTTGTTGGAGTTTTAACACTACAATCCTTCATGACACTACATCAACTGGAACTTGTCTTGGGCTTCTGGAACTATCGGATGACACACTCCAGCTGTATCTATCTATTGCTTTCTTAATGAAAAAGAAATTCAAGTTGAGAAGTTTGAGGTGGAGCTCTAATAAAATCCCAATCAAACTTTTCCTTTACAAGAGCAAGTGGAAGTGTGAGATGGATGGCATGGCTTTCAAATTGCTTTCTTTATGTTTGATTGCAATACCAATGCACATACATGACTATGAATCTGTTTGGGTATCTGGGTATCTTTTTGGGTGATGAAGGGGGTTGGGTTGCAGGAAATTTTGAAACAGCTGGTCTTGTCAACGAAGAAGGAGGGAGGGGCAGGGACTGCCGCCATGAAGTGGTGGAGGTGGTTTCCGGCGATGAGATTGTTGCAGGGGTCCACGGGAAGGAAAGAAAGATGTAAGAGTGGGATGAGAAGAAAAATGAAGTGGAGGGTATAAGAGTAATTTTAATCAATTTTTTAATATAAATATTAACAGAGACTACATGATCCTAAACTTAAATTTTTCCACCATAAAATTCGTCCTACAAGATAATAGAAATAACCTAATACGTTCGCAATGTAGACAATCAATGTATATAAAATACACGAGATTAACCAAAAAGAAAAGTATGTAAGAGATTTTGATCACCAAAAAAAAAAAAGACACATGAGAGATAAGTAGTCAGAAACTTTAACAAAACATGAAAATTCTGCCAATCATAGTTCAGAATCGAACCGAATTAATTGGTTCAATTAAAAACCGATTAACCGGCCACTAGACCGGGTCAGGTTCTCTCTAGGCCAGATGTGTATTAGAGCCGGTAAAATCCTGAGCAAATCGAGGCTGCAAACGGGATTGGCTTTGGTTGAGAAATTTTATTATGTCAAAAATACTTCCATGGGTATCAACCGTGTTTACTCCAAACAGAAAAGAGGAGACTCCACTACCACCAGAATGTGTATACATGTAGAGCAACTGATTTGTCAAAAGCAAGACCCAACTGTGACAAGAGGAACAATTTTATTACACCACGTGAAACACTCCAACTAACACAAGCAAACGTTGCCACACATTAAGAACAACTACTAAATCACAAGGACAACTATTGATGAAATTACTTGACATTTAACTATGAACCATATATACACCATCCCCTTGATCTTCATTTAATTCCTACTGCACTGGTTTTCAAGACACGTGGACAGTCATAAACAGAACAAAATGTTTGCAGAGCCATCAAACCCAAAAGCACTAAAGTAACAAGGAGTGTGCAGAGTTTCCATGAGGAGTACACATACTTTGTTATGAACTTATAGGCCCTAACCTTCCGTGTGTTATTGAAGTACTCATTAACCTTCTCAATTGTTCTGTCCAAATTTGGGGTCTTGGTTAGCCCAATGGACTTGCTCATTCCATTGAACAGCTCCTCAGCTTCCTTGGCTTTGAGATTGCTCTTAATGACTCCACTCTTCTCAAGCACCTGCACATCTTCAACAGTGTCTATAATACCTCTCATCAATTACGTGTACCTAGTCAAAAGCAATGACTCTGAATTGGTCAGTGCCTCATAAGCAACAAGGATCCTCATGATCACTTCCGTGTTCACATCCAATTCAATCACTGGAAGATAAAATGTTCCCTTTTCTCATCAAATCGAATGCTTGTGATGCTGCCACTAGAGGGTCGAAAATGAACCCCTCCAATATCATGTGAGTCACAGAAGGGATCACCATCACCACAGGAGCATCCTTTTCTTCAGAAGCAAATTCTGAATCCGATGTACTAATTAAGTGTAAAGCCTTCATCACTTTATCCAACACTTTTGCTATTGGCTGGAGCACAGGAATACGGTTCAACCAGCTTATTATTTTTCCAAGAAACTCACTCACCTTCCCAAAAGCTTTCTTAATAATTGCTAAGCATTGCATGAATTTGTTTCTTGATCCTGGGTTCATGCTGGAATTGCTCATATTTTCAGGCTTAGCAATGTCATCATTATGGTCCCTATTCATATGATCTGGATTATTTTTCTGTGGAGGCATGATCAAGTGGTACATAAGATCCAAAAGATGAGCATGCTTTCCAGCTTCAAATTCTGAGATGTTTTGCTCAAATGGGAGTGGAGATAAGTCATCACACAAGGACAAGAGCATGGAACCAATCTCTTGGCATACTGCATCTTCATCTTTGGAGCCTTTGACTGTCATGATCATCTCTCTCAGCATTGAAGGCTTCTGGCTTGGCAGAACTCAATGATGTTGGGACATGGTAGATGCAAACTGGGTAGTCACGCAAGTAGTTAAGGTCAAGCTCACTGTACATTTTGTCAATGTGGATGACCCAGTTATCTTCATCTATAATTGAATTGGTGACTGTGTTAGAGGTCATGGTGATGTTTATTTAGATTTTGATTTGGCTATGGTGTGGTTCCCCTTCAATGCCTTGGCTTCTTTATTTAGTGGTGGCGAAGAGTCCTGATGAGTATATCGGTTGTTAATTGCTACATTATCGATGAGTTTAACTTATAATGCTTTGTATAATTTTAGAGAAAATTATGCTACATTCTCCTTGAAATTTAGTATAATTACATTCGATATTTTTTATTTTATAAAATTATCATTAACATCTTTTGAAATTCTTTAAAATTATAATGACCCCTTACAGATGATTTATTAATTTAAATGATAAAAAAGAGATATATAAGATGAGACAAATACATAATTATTAATAATAAAATTATAATATTTTGATAATATTTAATATATTAATTAAATAAAATATCTATTTTGTTGCATAAAAATGAAACTTATAATTACAATTTTTGACAAAAGGGATATTTTAGCTATTATATACATCAAATATTGTAAAAATATTTATAATTTTATCACTAATAATCATGTATATGTCATAAGTTATCTTTTTATCACTTAAATTAATTTATAAAGTTTGTAGAGGAGATGGGGATAATTTTGCAAAACAAAAATGTGTTGAGTATAATTACATTAAATTTTAGGAGAAATTAATATAATTTACTCAAATGAAGCCTTAGATGAATTTTATATGTAATTTTATATAGAGCTTATTGATAAGAATTCACACTCCATTTTTATCTCATAACCAATCATTAATAAATCAATTCTTAGGTATACTTACAATAAAAGCTAGTAAAATTCATAAATGAGTAAGTATATATAAAATAAAATTAATAAAATCTATCTTTATTATAATTACACTTAAATATGTTATATTAGACTTATATCCATATAAATACCTCTCTTAAATAAAGAAAACCTTTTCTTCCCCTCATATGCAAAGTCACGTCATGTGACTTTCAAAACCAAAATCAACTTTTTTTTTCCTTCAAATTATTACAAGTGTGTTGGGCTTGGCTCACGGGAGAAGACCCACACAACAAGCGGAAAGGTACCCGATCTGATTATCAAAAACTTGGTAAATTCGACCAAAAAGAACAAAACTTACCTCAAATTTTATACTTTCATTTGTCAAATTCTCCGGATCAAACATTAACCAGTGAATATTTAGTGAGTTTTGTCTATATCACAAAAATAGTAAATTTTAGTGCGTGGGATAAAAAAGGTTCATGTTTATTGTCTGATTGGAAAACTTAACAAAATGGAGGCAGGTAGTTATAGGGTGAGGGACAGTGGCCCCCAAAAAATTATCAGTTTCTTTTATAATTTGTTTATTTTTCTTAATTTGACTATCTGTATAGAAATTTATTTAGTTAATTTTGATCAATGATTTTTATTTAACTTGATATTTAGATATTATAATAAATAATATGATATGTAAATATGTCTTTTTCCTTGAATTTTGATTGTAAAATATTTATTTCTGTTATATATGATTATTTTTATTTAATTTTTAAATAAGTTTAAAAATAATTAAGATATGTTTTTTTATGTGAAATTAACAATTGAGTATTGATCACTCCTGATATAATAGTCTAATTCCGTGCTTGATTGAAGATATGAAACTTGGGTAAGTTTTATGCATCAAAGCCCATTGGTCAGAATCGAAGTGTTTAGTGATGAGTGTTTTTTAATTTTTTATGTTTGGTTTGTAAGCGGTCGAGAATTTATCTTCACAGACAACGATAATTTCAAGGACAAACAATCAAAGCATGTCACGCCAAAATAGACAAAAAGAGATTCTGAACACATCGGAAAAAAGAGATTCTAAATACATCATATAACAATGTGAAAATCAACTAATTGAAAGAAGTATTGTTATTCTAACATTTAAAAATAAAATATTTATTTAAATATTTATTTTATAATTATTAAATATGATAAATGTTAAGAATGGGTGGAAATTATTATCATATTTAATGATAATAAAATAAATATTTTAATAAATATTAATTTTTTAAATATTAAAATAATATTTTTGGATTGAAAGTTCACTCAAAATAAAGCACAAATAATACAAGGGAGAACAATATCCCTCCCAAAAAAAAAAAAAAATGAAAAAGCTCTGACAGCAGCGCGCACCAAGATATGAATAATTAAGATGAATGATTAAAATTATGAAAATGATTTGTTTTTTATTTGAAAATTAAATTTTATGTTTAAAATGATTAAATAATATAGGTATTTAGTTGATTTAGAAAGTAATTCTTATGTTTAAAATATTTAAAATGATTAAAATAAGAATTGATTTGATTTACATTAAAGTTTTAAAATCAAATTAATTCCATTTAAATCCTATCAAATTTCATAAGTTTTAAAAAACAAAGGAAACAAATCACATGATGAATTTGACAAATAAATCATTTTTTATTTTTTAAAAAATTTAAATACAAGATTCGATTTATAAATTAAGTCATTTCCAAATTTTTTTTATTATTCCAGACACATTTTAACGCTTTTTCTTATCTTTATATGCAAAGTCACGTGGGAGACTTTCAAAACCAACCCTATTATTTGAATTGGGGTAATTACATCAACCTCCCTTGAGATTGAATAATATTACACAGTTATTTTCTTTTAAATTTTAAAATTACATATGTCTCCATTAATTTATTTATGACCATTACACACACGTCCTTTGTAAGTAACAGAACATTTAGTAACATGTGACTTTTTATATTTTGATGGTTTAAAAATAAAATAAAATGTAGGTGAAATGTCTCATATATCCACTATTCAAGATTCTATTTTATAATAATGCCATAGAACCCTTCCTTCTTAAGTAATTGTTCTTATCACACGCCACCACCACCATTGTCAAGCTCTTTCCCTTTCATCCTTATCTTCAACACCAAGAATATACAATCCAATGTCACTTAATGGGAAAAGAATTAAAACACAAAAAGACAAGTTAGGTTGACCAATTTCAATATGCAAATTCATAATAGAAAAGTGAAGGTGACACACCATTTACTATCAATATCAAAACAAAATTTTGTCCCCTTCCTCTTCATTTATTCTTGATGGGTATACCACATGCTTCCTTTTCTTTCAGAAAAAGCTCAGGAAAAAGAAGAGAAGGTGAAATTAACACCTAAATATGATGATAAGAATCCCAATGAGGTTTTAGACAGTAGTGGCCTTTGATGCCTTTTTCAATATGTAAATGTAGATCTGTGAATTATTTTACTAGTATATATATAATTTTTTAGTGTAATTATATACAACACATGTATCTAGTTTTTGTGCACTACTTTTTTAAATAGAGGTTAAGTGGTCAAATTCCATCTCCATGTTTTTTCATATTTTACTAGTATATTATTGCATTTTTTACTTGTTAATCTTCAAGAGTAATTATATATATTATGGTACCACAATTATCTTCAAAAGAAATGCACCATAATATACTAGCAAAATATGAAGATGGGGCTCAGACCCTTAACCCTAAACTCTAATTACATGCACAAGCAAACAAACAAACTTAAAAAAGGAGTGCACCAACAAACTGGATGACCAAATTAGATGCATTGCATTATTACACATAAGTCATTATAACTTATGATGATTTCCTTGTATTCTATGTAATTAATATTCTTCCCATTTTATTCGTGTAAATAATTCGCAACTAAATTTGCATGAAAAGCTAAATTCATATTTGTAACAAATTTTCATAAAAGATTCGCAACCAAAAAAAATCTACAACAAAAATTCACAAGAAAATCTGCAACTTGATTTACATGAAATATTTGCAGCAAATATCCACAACTTCATTTGGAAGAAACAAGTCGCAACAAAATCTAAGAAGAATCCACAGTAAATTGGCAAGAAAAGAATTCATAAGAAAATCTGCAACAATCAAACTTTGCAGCAAATTTTGTAGCAAAATTTAAGAGAAATTTGCAGGTAGAGGATTTATAGGAAAGTTTGTAGTGAAAATCTACAACTAAATTCACATGAAACATTTGTAAGAAAATCCATTGAAACCCAAATCCGCAACAAAATCCACAACTTAATTTCGTAGATAAATTCACAAGACTAATTCACAACAAATATCCGCAACTAAATTCATACGAAGAATTTGCAAGAAAAGTTGTAGCAACCAAAATTCACACGAAAATTCGCAACAACATTTTGCAAATAATTTTGCAATAAACAAATCCGTAAGAAAATTCGTAACAATGACCCGCAAAAAAATTCACAACAATTTGATGCAAGAAAAGTCACAACTACCAAAATCCACAATAAAATTCACAGCAGACTTCACAACTAAATTCGCAAGGACAAAAATCCGTAGAAAAGTCCATATTAAACAAATTTTGCAGCAAAATTCATAGCAAAAATCCATATCTAATTTTTCAGGAAACAATTCATAGGAAAATCCCCATGAAAATAATTTTTCACACCAAAATCTGCATAACAAAATTCGTAACAAAATTCATAGATATAGTTTCCTACGGATTTAGCTGAAAAATGACTTTGACCAAGCATATTGGCATTTTATCTACAAAATTTCTTATGAAAAAATTTCTTGTGAAAAAATTACAGCAAAAACTTGGATGTAAAATTTTCTCGCCTTATGGAGGGAAACTTGTTGATTTTTCTATGGATTTTAGAATCCGCAGCAAAATATCAACCAATTTACCCAGCATAAAAAACCCATAGCAAAATTCACAAGTATTACTTGCGGACAAAATTTGCAGGAAAATTCTGCATGCATTTTGCTTATTTTTAGCAGTGTTATATTATCTGGATTATTTTTCTGTGGGGGCATGATCAAGTGGTACATAAGATCCAATAGATGACCATGCTTACGGGCTTCAAATTCTGAGATGTTTTGCTCAAATGGAAGTGGAGATAAGTCATCACATAAGGACAAGAGCATGGAACCAATCTCTTGGCATATATGCTGCATCTTCATCTTTGGGGCGCCTTTGACTGTCATGATCATCTCTCTCAGCATGCATGTGGGGATTTGGTTCTCAACCATGAGCAAGTCCCTGATGATAGCATCCTTGGTCAATTAACTTCACACAAGTGTGAACCATGTGATCCATTTTGGTCAATGAAAAATCAGAGCCTTGTTGTTCTTCTTGGTCTTTGACACAGCTTTGAAGCAAATCCAAGAGGAAAAAAGAGTCAATGACCATTGTGTATATCAAGGTGCCATCTTTGAAATCTATGTACTTGTGGAAACATGCACGGATTTGGGGCCCCTTGAGTTCAACAACCTCCTTGAGTTCATGGTTGTTTTTGAGGACCCTTTTGGCTGCTGTGAGCTTGAACCTCTCCATAGGGTAGAGTTCAGGGCGAAAGTGATGGTAGGGACCAAGGGCTACAAGCTGAGGGGTGAAGGTTTCCGGCTTGGCTGAACTCAATGATTTTGGGACGTGGCAAATGCAAACTGGGAAGTCACGCAAATAGTTAAGGTCAAGCTCACTGAACATCTTGTCAATGTGGACAACCCAGTTATCTTCACCTATAATCGAATTGGTGACTGTGTTAGAGGCCATGGTGCTCTTTAGATTTGGATTTGGCTATATGTTGTACTGCCCCTCTCAGGCCTTTGCTTCTTTATATAGTGGTGGCGAAGAGTCCAGAATATGGGTTACATTATTGATGAATTTAATTTAATAGTCTATACTATCATTTGTCTCATATGCATTAATGCTTTGTGTAATTTAATAGTGTTACTTAGGCATGTGCTGAAATTTAAAAGTGATATAGAAGGGGCTTTAGATTTGAGGACTGCTAATGTGGACGAGGAAAGTGACAGTTGCTTAGAATGAAGTTTAATTTGACTTTAATAATGATTGTCACTACATATATAATGTATAATAATAGTCTTTGATTAAGTTCAGTGTGAAATTAAACAAGTGAAGCATGATCCGTGGGGCACTCACTTTTTCGGGTAATATGATATCGCCCGTAATGGAAAAAACACGTTGCTCAAAGTCATAAGTGGTATGGGAAAGATAACAATTAACAAATATCCAGCCAAAATAAAATCTTTCTTGCTTGATAGCAAACGTGAGAAATGTAATGTAGACAAGCCAAAGAAATGACAAACAAATTTCCCCGAAAGTGTAGAAAATAAATAAAGGTAAAAAGAGCAGAACAATTTTTAGGGTGTGTTTAGTTTTATTAGGATAAAAGGATAAATTTTTCATGATATGAATTCTATATATAAAATTTATATATAGAACTCATTGATGAAAATATTATTCCCGTTTTATTCTGTAACCAAACACATTTTTAATGTCAAAAATCCTGGTTTGAGCAACAAATAACCATGGATCAAATGAAAAAAAAAAAATCACTGATAAAATATCAATGAATATATCCAAAGAATTCTAACAAATAAAAAAAATATGAAAAATTAAACATCATCTTACTCACCAATAAAATAGTAGATCTTATCAAAGCAACCCCACAACAAGTATAAGACTGTCGTGTTAAGACAGCGAGAACAAATTTCTAAGTATCAATCAAATAAACAAACGTTCACAGTATGAGAAGAATAAAACCCACGAGTACGAACAAATCTATATCTGTATCTTCTATATCTTTTTAAGAAAACTAAGTTCCTCTTATCACATGTCATCTTCACATTAAGTTATTTTCCTCTAAAATTTTACACTATCTCATTACATAAATAAATGGGTTAAAATATAATATATTAAAAAAATTGGATTTTGACCAACAAAATACACCAATATCAATTAAATCAATACTTTATTATTTTTCTTTTATTTTTTCAAACACACTTTTCTTTTACTAATTTTTATTTGTTTCCATTAATAATATTTAAAATATATTTCTTGTTAAATAATATTTAAACATTTTTCTGTCAATTTTATATTTATTTTTAATATATTTTTCTGTTGATATTATTTAAATGTTTCCTGCTGTATCACTTCTATATTTTTCAACAGTTTTTTATTCTATATGATATATTAATTCATCCCTTTTGTTGATGTTTTGATAGTAATAGTATCCATATATCACTCCAAAACTTATTTCCCTCCCAGAATTATACTTTCCCGGTAATTGCACAACAAGTGTGCAAAAATATAATATAAAAAATAAAAATATTCTGACAAACAATATACATCAACATCAATCAAACTAATACTTTATTCTTCTTTTTTATTTTTGCAAGCACAATTTAATTCTACAAATATTCATTTATTTCCATCGACAATGTTTAAAAAATATTTATTTTGTTAGATATTATCTATATGCTTTTTGCTTATAATGTTACATTTTTTTATTTTTTTAATACATTTTTCCATTAGATATATATTATTCATATGTTTTGTGCTATTACTTTTCAATCAGTTATTGTTATTCATTTAAATAAAAGTTTACTAATACTTATACTTTTTAATATAAATATAAAGAATAAAAATATTTAAAAGGAAAAACATTTTTTCAAAAAATTATGAGAATAATTATAATACATTGTCATTAGTGTAAAACTATTTACTAATGTGATAACACATGACTGTATATCTTTGTAAATTTATTTAACATCAATAGTTTGTGAAATTATTTAGTTAAAATTATAAAACAATGGGTTTAAATTACGAGTGAATAAAATTTTTCTTATTTTATTTTCAATTCCATTTAAGATAACTTTTATAGTTCACATATTTAATATTTTTATGATAAAAAAAATAAAACTGTTGTATAAAGTCATAAAACTTGAGATTGTGTATGGTGTATACCATATAACGGGAATACACCTAAATGTTGATTAAAAACTATTTAATTTATTAAAAGCATTTTTAGCATTATTTGGAATCCACCAAAACAATGAAACAAGTAATAAGTGACTTTTTCTATTGTCAAATAAAAGAACCTATCACACATGTGTTCGGATTGACTTTTTTTAAAAATATTTTTTCTATTGTTTTGATAATAAAAACTATTTAATGTTTGGATGGACAATTTAAGAAGTGTTTTTAATCATGAAAAATATTTATAAAATTTTTTGGATTAAAAAATATATATCATTTTATAGTCAAATTATATAAACATATACTGTAACAAAAAAAACATATACAAATTACATAGAAGTATCATATTTGAAATAAAATATTTTAAGTGAAAATTTTGACTATTCTATTTTCTTTAAATGTTAACTAAAATGTTACATACTTTCATATAGATAAGATAATGAATTACTAATTTGCAATAGTATGTTTAATATTGTTTCTAAACGTCATCTAACAGATTTTGTACTAAGTTTGAGAGGGTTAAAATTATAGAAAATGAGAATTAAGAATTTTTTTTTATTTTGAAAATTTAAGAGCTAGCTGTGACCCCTATGCTTGCGTGTAGCTTTGCCACCGGATAATTCATAATACAATAATATATTCATAAATAAATAGTGAATTTGCAAGATAAAAGTTATATAATGAATTTATATAATTTATAATGAGTTCATATTTAAACATTATAAAAGTAATTATCTTTTATTTATTTCTAATCGCACGTGATGTTTCTATGTTTCCTTTCTTTAAATAAAATATTTTATGACGACTGTTCTGGAAGAAACCTCCTGATGTAAAATCTAGGATACTTGATTCTTAATACGATGAGCCGCAAAAACCTACTGATGTAATAGTAAAGAACTTTGGACCGTTTGGCATGTGTCTAGTATTAGACCAGATTATATAAGACTTGCTAAGATAAGATATAATAATATATGTTTTGATAAATTTTTAATATTATATGGTATTTAGTATGATATTGTGTAAGATATTATATTTTATATTATATAATATTATCATTTATTTACTAATAATTTTAACTATACATAAATATTAGATCAAAATAAAACAATAATTTTTATTAATAATTTAAATATAATTTTAAATATATAATATTATCATTTATTTATAAACAACTCATTAATGGAAAATTTAATTTATATTAAAATTTATTTATTGTGTATTTTAGAATTTTATAATTATTTAATATTTCAACAAATTATAAAAATATAAAAATACTCTCTTTCTTTTATATAATTTGAAATTTTCCATTATTTTTTATCATAATTATTTAAATTTTAAATAATAATAAATATTAAATTAAAATATTTTTATTATCACTCCTCACTTTTTATATATCACACATTATTTATTATTTATTTATATTTTTTACTCATGTAATTTGTAATGTATTTTTATTTTTATATTAAATATTATTTAAATATTTATTAATTATTAAATATTTTATTATTTTTATATATTATTAATTGTTTAAATTAATAATTATTTTATTTATTATATTACTTATTATTATTATTTAATTAAATAACAAAAAAAATCTTATACGTTAAAAGCTAATCATACTTTATCCTATCTCCCTAGATTTGATAGAGTTATCCATCATTTTAACGTATAAAGAAGATTTAATCGATAAGCTTATACAATACGTTAGTCACATCAAACAACAAATAAAATCATTCTTTTTATATATTATTAATTGTTTAAATTAATAATTATTTTATTTATTATATTACTTATTAGTATTATTTAATTAAATAACAAAAATAAATCTTATACGTTAAAAGTTAATCATACTTTATCCTATCTCCCTAGATTTGATAGAGTTATCCATCAATTTAACGTATAAAGAAGATTTTCGATAAGCTTATACAATACGTTGGTCACATCAAACAACAAATAAAATCATTA
>JAMLFY010000007.1:18661920-18810920 GCA_030441495.1 Dalbergia oliveri
ATAAAATAAGAATATTATATTATATTAATATATAGTTAACAAAACATATAAGCATTAGAATTTTTTAAGTATATTTAAATAACAGATAAATAAGTCAATCTAATTATATAAAAAGTTCAGTCTAATAAACTAAATAAAATTAATTTGACGGCTGAGGAATTATTTCAATTACTTAATTATTTAGATTATTTGAAAAGCTGAGAACAAAGTAATATTATTTAAAAATTTATTATATATTGTATTTAAAAATTTATTTGGGGACCCCCCCTCATGATATTTTATTCCTCCTTGAACTTGATAATCATAAATCTCAATAAATTGTCAATTACTAAAAGAAAAAAAGTCCCCTGCCCATGTGCAACTCTACCAATTCAACAACATAAGGGAATACAAGAAAATTAATATGATTTGCCTTTTATTGCATTAATTCACGACTTCACAAATCAAACTATAGCCCGACAACCCAAAGACTTCGATCAACCTTACATTTGTAGTCTAGTTATTGTTTTGGTCAAATAACTGATGGTAGCTTTGGTAGCCATTATATTAAAAAGAAACAACTTTGAGTCAGTAATATCAAGCAAGCAAAAGTTTAGGAAGTAATTTACGGTTTTATTCTTGAAAATTGGCTTATTCCTTTGTTTTTGAAAAAAAAAAGGTCACGTGTGTTTGTATGTGTGAATTGTACTATTTTGTTTTGAAAACCGGTCCATTTCCTTTCAAAAAAAAAAGTTGAGAAAAAAATTATACCATGTTTAGTGTGTTAATTTTACGGTTTTGTCTTGAAAATCGGCCTCTTTCGTTTCGTGTAAGTATGTGATTGTGAGGCTTAACCCATATTACCAAATTTTTCACCTTTTGCTTGGTTTAAAATCAAATGAAAAGAAAGAAAATGAGAGAAGAGAAGATGGAAAGATTTTGATATTTTCTCTCACTTGGTTATGGAGAGAAAGTAAGGAGGAAAGAAAAAAGATGAATATGGGGCTCACTAAAAAATGTTTGCTCCATCCACATGTAGAGAAAAAAATAGAGGGGGTGAGAGAATTTGTTTAAATGTCAACTTTACCCCCATTAATGTCTTCATATTAGTAAATAAGTCATTTAATATGATTATATTTTTTTATATTTTATTGTATTAAGGATAAACAATAATAATATGATATTTTTTTAGTAAAATAAATTATGTGCCAGTTTTGTTAACCATTATATTCAAGAGAAATATATCTATGGGAGTGTTTGATATAATGTATTAGATATGATAGTATAAATTAATATTATACATCATGCCCTTATCCATTGTTTGATATAGACAATGTATTGTATAACCTTGTCGCAACAGGATCGTGACGGACGGCGAAAAATTAATCTTTGTTAAAATTGGGAGTCGCCACCAAGTTTATTTAAATTGGGAAAACATGGAAAAACCCGTTTTATTAAAAATTTGGTCTCTAAACCAGACTTGAGCGGAGTCGGTTATGCATAGGGAAGGGTGGATTTAATCCTACGCACCTAGTACATCCGTCCTTGACGGTACCTTAATTGATTTGCAAATTATTAATAACCTTTCAAAATATTCATTTTTATATTTTATTTACAACAAAATTTAAAAAATTGAGGAACACCAAGCTGTCACAACTGTGTTCAAAATACTGTGTTAACAAATTACTTAAATTAATATTTTTTATTCAAAATACAATATTTCACAAATAAGTAGCAAATTTAAACTAAATATATAAAAATGAAAATCTCTTATGAATTATAAATATTTACAAATAAGATAAAAGTTTATTTTAATATTTTTTACGAAAGTAAAATAAAATATGAAAGAGAACATACTTTTAAAGAAAATTTGGAACATCAAGCTTCACAACTCAGATGTCAGAATATTGAGTTAACAAGTCCGACTAAATTAACCATTTTTATTTGAAATGAAATATTTCCTAAAGAAATGAAAATTAAATGAAATAAAATATCTCTAAAAAAAAACTCATGAAAAATTTACAATTAAGACAAAAATTATAAATATTAGATTTTAACTTGACAGGATCAAACGCCCTCTACGTATTCTTCCTGCAATGAGGAACTCAAAGTCACGGTTTCGTTATAAAATAGTTGTGCATTGATTGATTTTATTTTTATTTTATTTTAAAGAATTTTAGAATATCAAGCGAAAAGCTAATATTCTAAGACATAGAATTAACAAGCCATCGTGGCTTAGTTAACTCCATAAAAAAAACACTTGAGAATCATAATGTTGGACCGAATTTTATTGAACACATAAATGAAAAAAAACATTTGAGAGATGGTGAAAGATCTGTGACCCAAATGCTAGCCCATTTTAAAAAAAAAAAATTTCATCTAAAAAAAAATGCTATGCCCAAACCCAACTAACCAGAATATGTGCTAATCTCAAAAATAAAAGAAATGGCCCAAAAACAATGCAGCCTAAGTTGGCTAAGGAAAAAGAAAACAAATAACTACTAAATAACAAGGAAGGGATTTCAGTAGAAGCATGGGTTAGGGATTTGAGAAATGTTTGGGTATGAAGTTGTAAAAACAGAGAAAGAGTATGGTGATTATGGAGGAGAGTGGAGCATGATGCGGTGCCTTGAAGGTGAAGAAGGCGACGGGCTTAGGAAGGCAGAGGCTTGGCGATGGCCAGGATTCCCGGATGCTCGCGGAGGAAGATCAGGGCGGTGCGGTCACACCTTAGCCGCGGGTGGAGGTGCACAGTCGGACGATGTAGAGGCTAGGCGGGAAGGTGGATCTGTTGAGGGTGGTTCGGCCCTCATGGGAGAGGCGCGGAAGGTAGGTCTGGAAGGAAGGGAGTCGCGGGCTGTGACTGGGTTGTCACGAGCGATCGGGGAAGGAAGCACGGCTTGGAGGGAGGGAGAAGAGCGATGTCCGTGAGGAGCCGCGGAGGCCGCAGCGGTGATGATCTAAGGGTGGAGCTAGCGCATGACAACGAGAGGAGAGGGGACCTCGGTTGTCCACGGCGAGGAGGGGAAGGATGGTCCGCCGCGGCGGTGAAAGGATGATGATGGTGGTGGAAGCAGCCATGGATGGGGAGCGGTGGAGCACCTCCACCGGACCGTCATGACCTCCCCTTCCTTCAGTTTTTTATTTTTGGGTTTCCCGTTTCCTTTTCTTGTTTTCCTTTTCTGGTTTCTATTTCCATTTTTATTTTTGAACCAGAAAATATTGATCTATGGCTTATGACTGGGTTTAAAATTTTTGTAAACTGAGATGGACGGTTGATTTCTGTGTTTGGCTGGGATTGTGGAAAATTGTATATGTTGTTGGTTTATTTTTTGGTTTGGAATGGGTTTGCTTTGCTTCTGACTTGGGTTTGATTGGGTTGTGGATGGTAGTGGTGATGTGTTTGGTGAATGATGGTGGTGATTATGATTCTAGGTGATGGTAATGTTACCTGTTCTTTCTACTTCTGCCTCTGATGTTGCCTTCTTTTTCTTCTTTGTTGTAAATGAAATGCGCTGCCCTGGATTTAACACTAGTTGGTTCGTGTATCTTCCCAAATTAACCCCCTGATCTCTATGTATATCTTTCAAGATTAGCCCCTTGATCTCTCTGTGTTGCTCCCTTTATTAGAATAAATTTTTTTTAGAGAATGAAAGAAAAAAAAAATTCCCCCCTTATGTGAATTTTTTTCTTTATATGGCTGTGCAATGAATTTGTTTTATCCTCTTGGGATCTAATTGCTGATTTCATGGGATCTTCTATGAATGCCTTGATTCTCCAATCCTTCCATCCATTGTTTGGTGCTGCAATTCCTGACTTGTTCTTGTTCATGCCTACCGTTTTTTACTCTGGTGCATGCTTTCTGCAACTTTGTTAGACTCTCATTTTGTCTTCTCTGAATTTGCACGCTCCAACATCTACTTGTTTTGCTAGGCACGATTTTTCCTTTGTCATCTTCTTTTGACAACGCTCCTTGGTTTTTTTTTTTTAAATAAATAAACTTAAAAAAAAAATAATAATAATAATAAAATAAAATAAAGCAAAATGGGCTTAACATTTTTTGTTTTCAACATGGATTGGACTAAAACAACGAATGGGCTTCGTTTACTTTCTCTTTTTGCAACAATAAAATCAAATAGGCTTAGAGTTTTTTTTTTTAAAAATAAAAATAAAAATAAAATAAAAAAAAATAATAATAAAATGAAACTAAACAAAATGGGCTTTTTATTTTTGTACAATAAAAACCGAACAACAACCAAAAGAGAAATGGGCTGAGAATTTTTTCAAATGAAATGATTTTTTTTTGTTTTTGGGTGAACAAAATCCTGTGTTAACAGCCCTCTTTACTCATTTCTTATAAGAGATATGAAAAACCTAAGTTTTACATATTGTCTTTGTAAGAGATAAGTAAAGACATGAACATTGATTTTGTTCGGCAATGCATGAAATACAAATACAAGAAAGATTGAATTTTAATTTTGAAAAAGTCTAAACAAGAAAGTCATATGCAAACTATATAATTCAAGATGACCTATGTATGAATCATGAAAAGAAGAGCAACTAACTAATTTGACACAAATTTACAGATGACAAGAAATGTTAAAACAAATGGAATTTAAAGGAAATTAAAAAATTGACAGGGGCTAACAGGAATTTACAAGCCGAGAGGGGCGACTGAAAATCAAAGATCTTGTGATCAACAGAAATTAAAAGCCGTGCGACGCTGGATACGGTATTAAAGCAACAGAAAATGAAAAATCTTGTGACCAACTGGATACGTGTCAACAAGCAATAAAATGACAAATCTTGCAACCAAATGGATAAGCGAGGCAAGTGCAGAAAATTAAAAGCATTGCAACCAACGGATATGGGCAGAAACAACAGGAAATGAAAAGCCCTTGCAACCTGGATACGTTAAGGCGATAGGAAATGGAAAATCTTACCAATGGATATGGGTCGCAAGCGGCAGGAAAAGACCTTTACGAATGGATATTGGTCCACAAGCAATAGAAAATGAAAAACCTTGCGACCAACTGGATACGGGTTACAGGCGACAAGAAATTAAAAGACCCGACTGGATACGGTCAACAAGTGGGAGGGAAATTAAAAGACTTGACCAATGGATTGGTAAACAAGCGGACAGGAAATTAAAAGACTTACGACCAATAATTGTTAAGCAGCAGGAAATTAAAAGCCAGGGTCGACAGAAAATTAAAAGACTTGCGACGGATATGGTTAGCAAGCAACAGGAAATTAAAAGACTTGACCAACTAGATGGGTTAACAAGCAGGAAATTAAAAGCCAGGGGCTGATAGGAAATTAAAGACTTGTGACCAATGGATACGGGTCCACAAGCAACAGGAAATGAAAAACCTTGCGACCAACTGGATAATTGTTAGCAAGTGACAGGAAATTAAATGGCATTCTGAGGCCAAATAGAAAGAAAGATGGCAATCTGAGACCGACAAGAAATGTAAAAGCAATAAAATCATGGAAATGTAAAAATCAAAAAATTATTAGATGCAGAATCAAAATTTTTTTCAAAAACAAAAGTGAACCAAATATGTCAAGCTAAAATGGAGATGCCAAGGATGTCTATGTACAAAATATGAATGAATCCAGGATCATGACAGGATGAAATGGATAAAAGAGAAATAAGCCAAGGACCTAAATGATTTGAAAATCAAAAGAAAGAGATGATCATTTTAACATCGAAAAACATTTGAACCATAAGCTTCTTTAGAGAGGATTTCACCACATGAATCGTTTTCAAATTTGTCATTAACATTGCCTTGCAATATGGTTTCACTTGCTTCTTTTTTTTCAAAAAACATTCTTGTGAAAGGAATCTCACCATAGTCAAGCAACCCTCGAGGAAAACTTCAATCGATCAAACTTGTAGTCACTGGATTGGACCTTTGGCACAAATGAAACTTCTCTTTTTTTTTTGTAAATTTGCTCACTTCTTCTCTCTTGAATGATTGTTCCTTGCCAAGCTTAATTGAAGCTTCTGGATTCCCTCTGTGTGATGTTAGTCATTAATGCTTTGCTGCAAGAACTGTTAGGTTGTATAGTTTAAGCTTAAATTTATGCTTACTCAAGACATTATAAACGAACATGCATTCAAGGGAAAAATGGAAAGATTAACTGAATGAGAATTTTTATTGCTTGGTGTATTGAACAACAATATCACAAATTATTGGAAGAAGTAACAGAGCAAAGTAAAAGATAGGATTTCAAACAATATAAAAATTTTGCCCCAGTTTGGTCTTTAGTGGCTTATTCAATTGATTTCTTGTAGCAAATTGGATGCTATAGCCACTGATCTTTCTGAGCCTTCAATCTTCACTCATCTTGACCTCCAAAAATTGCCCCAGTTCCATCTTGGTATGCTTGACTCACAAGACACATTCAACAGAAAGTTGAGTGTAAATTGTTTGAGATGATGCTTCATTATTCTCCTTAACTTTTGCCTAGGCTGCCCTTTTGGGTTTTCATCCTAACGGGCTTTTTTCTTTTTCTTTTACCCTAACTTTTGCTTAGGCCGCTCTTTCAGTTTTCGACCTACGGGCTTTTATTATTTTTATTTATTTCTCATCCTAGCTTTCATTTAGACCGTTCCTTCAAGTTTTCGATCCAATGAGCTTTCACAGCATCTTTCAAGCATAAAACTTTTTGACTTGCATTTAGTGTTGACGGGTCTAGGTAGTTCTTGTCCATCCATATTTTGCAAAATCAATGCCCCTCCTGAAAATGCTTGTTTGACAATGTAAGGACCTTCATAACTAGGAGCCCATTTTCCTCGGGTGTCCTCCTGATTAGGGAGAATTTTCTTCAAAACCAAATCTCCTGGATGCAAATCCCTAGGCGGACTTTCTTATTGAAAGCCTTAGCCATTCTATTTTGATACAACTGGCCATGACAAATGGCTGCCAATCTTTTCTCTTCTATCATATTCAACTGTTCATAATGAGTTTTCACCCACTCAGATTCTTCTAACTGAGCCTCCATCAAAACCCTTAATGATGGGATTTCAACTTCAATAGGGGATACAGCCTCCATTCCATATACCAATGAGAAAGGAGTTGTTCCTGTGCTTGATCGTATGTTGGTACGAGCGTGCAAAGCATATGGCAGCATTTCATGCCAATCTTTGTAATTCACCACCATTTTGGCAACAATTTTCTTGATATTCTTATTTGGCTTCAACCGCACCATTCATTTGAGGTCTATAAGGAGCTGAGTTGTGATGCTTGATTTTGAAAGTCTCAAAGAACTTCTGAACCTCGGCACCATTGAGATTAGGAGCATTGTCTGTGATAATTCTTCTGGAATCCCATATCTACAAATAATGTCTCTTTTGATAAATCTAGAAACACCTTTTGTGTGATATTGGCATATGAAGTGGCTTCCACCCATTTAGTGAAATAGTCTATTGCCACCAAAATGAAACGATGACCATTAGATGCTTTGGGATTGATTGGGCCAATGACATCCATGCCCCACATTGAGAAAGGCCAAGGAGATACCATACTATGCAGCGGAAATGGAGGAACATTAACTCGATCTGCATATATTTGACATTTGTGACACTTCCGAACATAATTGATGCAATCATTCTCCATGGTGGACCAGTAATAACCACTTCTTAAAATTTTCGTGCCATCATATGACCATTAGCATGGGTTCCACAAATTCCTTCGTGGATCTCTCATGATTATTCGAGCTTCATGAGCATCTACACATCTTAGAAGAGTGGTGTCATGATTCCTCTTGTAGAGGACTTCACCATTCAAGAAAAAGCTCATAGCCGTCGACGGATTGTCTTTTTATGCACCTCATTTGCTCCAACTGGGATTCTCCTTTTTGAATATACTGCTTGATGTCCTGATACCAGGGTTGACCGTGGTTCAATCTCCACATTGCCACAATATCCTGGTTCGCTTTGCACCTCTACATGGATAGGTTGGACATTAGCATGGACTTCCAATTTGGTCATTACAGCCAAAGTTGCCAAAGCATCTGCAAATTGGTTCTTGTCTCGAGTTAAATGAGAGAATGACACATCATCAAATCGCTCAATTAGTCGAGACAAGTATTTTGTAAGGTACCAATTTTGGATCCTTTGTTTGCCATTGTCCATTAACTTGATAAATTATAAGTGCAGAGTCTCCAAAGACTTTTAATTCTTTGATTCCCAAGTCAATTGCAACTTGCAAACCATTTGCACACGCCTCATATCTTGATGTTGTTGGTACATTCAAAATCCAACTTGAGAAACTGGGTATTGCTTACCAGGTGACACCACAGCTCCTATTCCACATCCATTCATGTTAACAGCTCCATCAAAGTACATCTTCCATACATTCTCCTCTTCCATCTCTTCTTTCTCCACTAACATCACTTCATCGTCACATAATTCAGGAGTGGTCAGCTGCTCACTTTCAAGCGGGTTTTCAGCTAGATGATCAGCAATTGCACCTCCCTTGACAGACTTTTGGGTCACATATTTGATGTCAAATTCTGCAATTCACTTGCCACTTTGACATTCTCAACGACACATGAGGACTATCAAATATGTACTTTAATGGATCCATTCGAGAGATCAACCAAGTTGTATAGTATAACATGTACTGCCTAAGCCTCTTGGAAGTCCATGCCAATGCACAACAGGTCTTTTCCATTGCCAAGTAGCGGATTCAGTCATTAAACTTCTTGCTCAGATAATAAATTGCTTGCTCTTTCTTTCCAGACTCATCATACTGTCCTAACATTGCCCCCATTGATGTGGGTAACATGTGAGGTACAATATTAAAGGACGGGTATAGGTGGGGTCAAAGCTGGAGGTTTCATTAAATAAGCCTTTATTTTGCAAAGGCTTCTTGGCATTCCTCATTCCATTCTCCGGGTTATGTTTTCGTAGTAACTTGAATATAGGCTCACAAGTACTAGTCAAATTGGCAATGAATCGAGCAATGTAATTGAGCCTCCCAGAAAACTTCTAACTTCCGTTCATTAAGCAGGCATATCTTGTATCGCTTTCACCTTATCTGGGTCTACTTTATTCCTTCTCGCTAACAATGAATCCAAGTAATTTCCCCGTAGAAGCTCCAAAGATGCATTTATTCGGATTCAGCCGCAACTTATATTTTCTGAGTCTTTCAAACAACTTTTGTAGGACCTCACATGACTTTCTCCCTCTTTGGACTTAGCAACCATGTCATCTACATACACTTCAATCTCCTTGTGCATCAAATCATGGAATAATGCAACCATAGCACGCTGGTATGTAGCCCGGCATTTTTCAATCCGAATGGCATGACCGTATAGCAAAATGTTCCCCATGGAGTTATGAAAGTAGTTTTTCCTTTGTCATTAACATCCATGGGAATTTGATTGTATCCTGAGTATCCATCCATAAATGAAAATCTGGTTTCCAGGTATTATCAACAAGGACATCGATGTGAGGGAGAGGAAAATCATCCTTTGGGCTAGCTTTGTTTAAATCCGATAATCCACACACATTCTAACTTTTCCATCCTTCTTAGGCACTGGCACAATGTTAGCCACCCAGTCAGTGTGTCTTGATACCTCCAAAAATCCGGCTTCAGGTTTGCAAACCTCCTCTTTTATTTTTAATGACATTTCAGGCCGCATCCTCTCAACTTTTGCTTCTTCGGCTCAATTCCCGCATATAAAGGGATCTTATGTGAAGCTATTTCTGGATCCAACCCTGGCATATCATGGTAAGACCATGCAAAAACATCCATGTATTCTTTGAACAATGCAATCATTTCTGAGCGTTCTGGGTTTTCCACTATTTTAGCTCCTTCTTCTCTTCTTCAGTGCCCATGTTAACCAACTCGATCACCTCATTGTCTAAGTCAAACTCCTTTTCTGTATGCTCCAGGAGGTCTGAAAATTGCCCAACAATTTCTTGATCTTCCTCATATTCATGGCTATCACAATCAATTGCAGCAAGAGAACCAATTGACGAGTTTTCAAATTCCCTTTCATGAGGCAAAATTTCTATAGCATTTAGGTTCCTGGAAAGCAATTGTGGTGGGTTGGAAGGCCAAAATAGATAGTGAAAAAATGCAAAATAAAATAAGAAAAATAAAAATTAATGAGCTAAAAATGATGGTAAAGAGAAAGTAAATAGAGGACTGAAACAAGAAGAATGAAAGATACCAAGAAATATAAAAAATGCGGGAATAAGAAAGAAATATGCTGAATAAACACACAAGTTTATTTATGATGTCTTCAAGTAGCATAAATAAAAGCATAAATAGTCTTTACTGATACAACACAAATGATTACTTTGCAGCAATAACATCAATCATTGGTTCAGCTTCCAGCCATCAGCATTTCATCATTGTTGGCAGCATAAATCTTGTTGCTCTCTAGTTGTTTCTATGTCCAAGGTGTTGATGGTGAGACGTAGCAAGGGGAATGAACTTTTTCACCTGTAATCACTTCAGCTGGACTAGGAAATGTCTCCTTCAAGTGAGGGATCTGCTTTATTTTCTTCTCATGTTTCTCCTGTTGGAGGGCCATAGCATCCATTTCCTCTTCTAACGGTGCATTATATCCCAACCCAAATCGATTAGGTTTCTTGGAGACCGATATAGGTATTCTAATACCTTGCAATGGTCCTAACCCCTTACCATGTAGGTATCCATTCTTAGCCATGATATGAGCCACTATTTGATTAACATTCTGCATTATGGACCCACTGCATTCATATTCGGGCTTCACCAACTCCAGGCTATGCCACAAGTTATTGTCTATTGACTCCACATTCTCCACATATGGTAGTGAGACTGGTTTGGATACAATGATGTCCCTTTCTCCATGGATTGTGACAACCGATCCATTCTCAATATATTTAACCTTTTGATGCAAGGTTGAAGGGACAACACCAATATTATTAATCCACGGTCTTCCTAGCAACATGTTATAATCTGAGCCAATCTCCATCACCTGGAATAACACTTCTGATTTGCTTGGCCCAATTTCTAGTGGCAACACCACCTCACCTAGAATGTTTTTCGTAGCTCCATCAAAAGCTTTTACAACCATCACTTGAGGTGATATATCATCCACACTCATTGATAGTTGTTTCAAAGTGGACAGTGGTAATACATTTAACCCTGATCCTCCATCAATAAGGACTCTAGGCACTATGTGGCCTTTGCATTTGAGGGTTATATGTAGCGCTTGTGGGTTAGCCCGTGATATCACTTCTTCATCTAAGAATGTGATCATATTGACACGTTCACTGGATCCACCATACTTATCATGTTCTCCAATGAAGTGTCGGGCTTGACATAGGCTTCCTTCAGGACCTTCAATATTGCCTTTTGATGAGATTCAGAGGACAAGATTAGTGACAGAAGAGATATTCTAGCAGGAGTCTTCTTTAATTGTTCCAGAATATCATATTCGCTCTGTTTCATGATTTTAAGGAACTCTTCTTCCTCCTCTTCTTTTTCTTTTTCCTACTCTAAACCTTTTTCAATACTCCCTTCATCAACAAATTTCCCTTTTTCCAACTCCTTGGGTCCATACACCCTTCCACTTCTTGTTATTCCTTTTACCTCCATGACACTGGTTACTTCCTCACCTTCTTGAGCTTTTGAGGTTTCCCCTATATCACTTTTCATTTCAACCTTGGTCTCATAATTCCAAGGTACGGCATGTGTGTCCTCATACACAAAGGGTGTTGGTTTCTTCAGTGATCACCACCTTTTCTGGCTTTGGTGCCTGATTAAGCGGAGGCACTCGAAGTACAAAACGCTCGATCACATTCACCTTCTCAAAGACATTTTGCTTCTTTTTTGCTTGTATAACACCCAAGTTAAGCAATCCCTGTACATGAACCTTGAAATCCCAACAATCCTCAATATCATGCCCCAGACTTCCACAATGGTATGCACAACTTGATTCCGCATCATGTTTCTCATGCTCTATTGTCAGAGGGTCCTGCCATTGTAACCAGCCTCCTTCAAGCCGATAAAATTTTCTGCATAGGGGTTTGAAGATTCAAAACTTTCTTGATCAGTGGTTCTTCTACCTCCAAAGCATTTACTCGACCTCCTCCTTCATGATTTGGAATTGGATTATGGACAATATTTGGTTTTGACTCCTCTTGAAAATCCAGCCTCCCACAAGCAATTAGCTTCTTCACTCCGTCTGAAACCTTCACAATCCTCAATGGAATGTCCTGCTATGTCCATATGATATTTGCAAGTTAAGTTTGGGTTATACCAAGCTGGGTATGGTGGTTCTAATGGACGCACAGGATATGCCGAGATGAGATGAGCATCAACTAGTCGTTGAAAAAGATCAGCATTTGAGATGGATAGTTTTGGGAAAGGTGGTAAGTTTGGGAATCGAGAACGACTTTGGTTTTGGGTATTAGGCCGTGGTGGTGTGGTATTTGGGTGATTCTGAGGATGTATGGTTGGGTTGTAGGTGTATGTTGGGCGAGCTGGTTGGTATGGGCGTATATGGATGTTATTGACTTGAGGTTGGTGGTATGGAATTGTATTTGCATTTGGAGTGACTTGGTATAGTGGGTAAGGAGAGATGGATGGTATTTGGGGTCTTGGCCGTGTTGAGGTATATCTTGGAATGAAAGGTTGCTGACCTTGCACATAACTTACTTCCGCCTCTTTTTCCTAGGCGGAATCCTCTTCTCGTGTCCTCATTGCTCATAGGAAGTTTCCGGCTTTAGCCAAACTCTCAATTCTTTCACCTCGGTTACTAGCTCAGAAAATCTTTGTATGCTGCTCCTGCCATTGTCCCAATATAAGGAGATCCTAAGGTCCCCAAAAAGTACGAACACATTTCAGAAGGGATGAGTGGCGGTTGCACTTGAGCGGCTAAAGTTCTCCATCTTTGAGCATATTGTTTAAATGACTCCTCCTTCTTCCTTTGCATTGTGCTTAATTGCTCACGCGTGGGTGCTATTTCCATATTGAACTTGTACTGACTCATGAATTGATCAACCAATTCTCTCAACAGGAAATTTTAGAATGGTCTAACTGAATATACCACTCTAAAGCAGGACCACTTAAGCTTTCATGGAAAAAGCAATGAGAAACTTCTCATCTTTGGACCATATCGCCATTTTAGTCCAGTAACTCTTCAAATGGAACAAAGGATTGCCGGTCCCATCATATTTTGAGAAGTCGGGAACCTTGAAGTCTTTGGGAACTATCAGATCTCCAGGAGGACATAGTTGCTCAATTTCCACATAACCATAGGTGTTAGGTCCCTGAATGGCTTTAATTTGATCCTGAATCTTCTTCATCCATTCTTCTCTGAATTTGTCTTTATTCATCTCTGGACGGCTATTTTGAGGAAAATGGTTGTTTTTGGTGACAACATGAGGTGGCTCCCAAACGGGTAGCATGCCCGTGTCTCAGGATGAATGTTCTCTAATGGGCGATAGCCTTCCCCAATTGGGATCACCAATGGCATTGTTGGTGGTGGCTGTCCATGAAGGTTATTCAGAATTTCATCCCCTTCGTTCACCCTTGAGTGACATTTACAGCCACATTTGATGTTCCGGTATGGCTACCATTGCAGTGCTTGGTTGTACCCCTACTGACGCAGTCACTATGTCTCTTTGGATTAGCTCCTAATAAATCCAGTGACTCCTTCATGGCTCTCATCATTTCTTCCATCTTTGCTTGGTTATTTGACATTTCATTCAATTTCCCTCTCACTGCATCGACTTCCATGCTCAAACCTTTTACTTGGTCAGAAGCACTTTCTGGTTCATGATTACCACCAGCCATCTTAGTCCGAGCTCTGGTATTGTGAATACGAGTTAGATCGGTATCTTCCTTCCTTGGGCGCCCAATTGTGACACAGTTTTACCTATTGTTAAGAATAAAGAGAAAAAAGAATTAGTGAAAAGATAAAAATATTGCAATTTGTTAGAGAGCGGCAAATATATCTGTCTTGACGTGAGTATCTTTGATGATAACTGTTTCCAGAACGTCTCGTTCAAAGGTACTAAGTTATAGCTATTGCCATGAGACCAACACAACACAAAGAAGCAACCATTCTTTTATTTATCATTTGTCACAATCGTCATTTTTCATACAACCATTCAAAACGAAATACATCACAAATGTCGACAACAATGCTACCCAACAAAGCCTTTATGTGTCTTCAACGTCTTCCGCGATTATTTGCTTCATTCTCCCAATCAAGTCCTTACAATAGCCAATAAAGCCTAATTTCAGTTGGGGTTTCAAAAGGGATGATTTCTTGCTCAGCAGCTTTAAGTGTCTTGGAACGTCTTCTATTGCCGCATTAGCCAACCCTGCTAAGTTCGAAAACGAATCTTCAACTCATGAATGACATGATCTTGGTGTTGCACCTCAAGATCCAAATTTGCAACTTTTTCCTTTTCTTCTCCTAGGGCAGCTTGATACTTCAGGATCTCATTTTTCATGTGTTGATTTAATTCCTCCGCTTCCCTTGATATTCCTTGCTTACTTCTTCTATTTGTTGCTTCATTTGTTCCTTTTCTGCTAGCGCCCTCTCCAATCTTGGCCTTTCGAAGTAGCTCCTTTAGTTGCTGATTTTCAGTTATTGCCATATCACGTTCTTGCCTTCGAAGCTTTAGTTCTTTATTGGCAGCTTCAAAACATTCTTTGGTCTTTACCATGTGTTCCTGCCCATTTTTAGCCTTTTACTGGTTCCTTCTAGAATCTGATCTTTTTCAGCAATTTCTCGCTTTAAAGTTGCATAATCATGTGAGCGTTTTTCAACTCGAACTCCACTTGTACCTTTTCTTGTTTAGCCTTGTCCAACCTTTCTTTCATTTCTTTGATTTCTTCATTTTCATCAGTGCAAGGCCGATGTCTTGTCAGGAATAATTGTTGTCAAGATTCTGAATGGCAACTTGACCTCTTGAGCTCTACTTTTCACCCATTGGCGGTAATTTTCTTTTACCGCACAGCTCCTAACTCCCAATTCTTTTCCTTTTCGGATGACGTTGTTCCAAGCAAATCGGACCTTCTGTAGTAGGCTAACGTCATGGGAATCTAGGTAATAAAGGACAAATGGAGTAATTGAGCTTGGAAGGCGGTCCCATCATGGGGTAACCAAGCTGGCGCAACACCAATGCTGGATTGTAATTTATACATCCTCGAGTACCCATAAGGGGTACATTTGGAAAGTCTCCGCACTGGTAAATCAAGGTCCCATCTTCCCACCAAGGGTACCATCGAATCACCTTTTCATTCAATTTAACCAGGTCTTCAGCCCATTCTCGCCCACTTTTCTTCTTGATACGATGCATTTTTAGATCATCAAGGGGACAAGATGCCTTGTAATTTCTTTGGAAGATATGCGCTGTAACCCACACATATAGTATTGGTAAACAACACAAAATTCTCTTACCATTCCTCTCATGACAAAAATCCAAGGAACAGTAGACATCCGCTAGGAGGGAAAGGATTGTGACCATGAAACTTTCTAGCAAGGAACACATCAATTGCTGCAAAATCTATGAAACCGTCAATATTAGGAAATAAGACGGTGCCATAAATGGTGAGGGTCAACACATCTGAAAAAGTGTCCCAATCTTCGGCTTGAGCTAAGCCTGCAAATGCTTCTCCAAATAATCTCTTGTGAATCCCTTTGTCCCATTTCTACATTTCTGGGCTTCATGCAAATTTCTTACATTTACCTTTAGGACATTTGCTATAGTGTGCAAAGAAGCATAATGTCCTTGGTAATTGTAAGGTTTTTCTCCTTCTAGCGTAACCCCAGGATTCGTTCAAATTCTTCAAGGGTTGGTGCCAACTGAAAATCTTGAAAGGTGAAGCATCGGAGTGGAGGATCATAATCCTGGGCCAATGCTGTGATTGCCTCTACCTGATTTCCACATCTAATAGGCTCAAGATTTTTCCATATTTTCTTGTGAGAGAAAGACGCGGTGCTTTCACAGCTGACTCAAGGATCTCAGGCTTTCTGTTTCAGGTTTCTTGGTTTTGAGTTGCAAAGTCTTTTTCAGTTTCTCTTCATGATTGTTTGGTCTCATGTTTGCTTCCATTTTTTAGATACTCACAACAAGACTTCAATATTGTTCTCTAACAAACTCCTGTAGCAACGAAGAAAAGTGAGTTTTTTATTATATAAAAAAAGGCAATAAACACTTGCATAAAATAAATAAATTAATTAATCATGTTAAAGAATTTATATACACAAAATAAATAAATTAATCAATTAAAGAAAAGGTATGCTCCCTTTGTGTCCTATTTGAGGTAAAAATGGGTGTCAGAACTGGTACTATGGTTGTTCTATTTTGTGAGCACTTTCACCAGGTAGGTCTATGATCTCAGGATTCTCCAGTCTCTAGAGTTAAAGGCTCATTTGGAATGTTATCCACAACGCAGGTGAACCGCTAGATGTAGGACATTCACGAAGAGTCACACTCTAGACGAGATTTTCGCAATAACCAAACAGGATGTACATCCAAAATGGCTACCACTACACAATCTCTTACCTATCTCAAGTTGCACTTAGACCGGGTATAGGGCCCCACTCGTGTGTGATAAATGTGTGAGTGTTGTGTGTGAAGGGAGCATACAAACCTGGAATCCTATAACTACCCATGGTAAAATACCTGCAAAATAAATACAAACAACAAATATACAAAACCAACAATAGTCGCCTACCCTAAAGTTTTCATTAGAAAAAAACAAATAAAAGTCATCTACCTTATGGTTGTCAAAGAAATAAAATAATGCTGACAAAATTCTAGCATAAAAAGAAAATAACAAGATAAAAATATAAAATAAATAAATATAAAAATAAAATAAAATAAAATAAACTAAAAAGAAGTTATAATAATGTGCACAATCAATTATTTAGGCTTGACTCTCAGAATTCCAGTGGAGTCGCCATTGCGCAACAGGATCGACGGGACGGCGAAAAATTAATTTTGTTAAAATTGGAGTCGCCACCAAGTTTATTTAAATTGGGAAAACATGGAAAAACCCGTTTATTAAAAATTTGGTCTTTGAAACAGACTTAAGCTCGGAGTCGGTTATGCATAGGGAAGGTAGGGATTTAATCCTACGCACCCCTAGTACACCCGTCCTTAACGGTACCTTAATTGATTTGCAAATTATTAATAACCTTTCAAAATATTCATTTTTATATTTTATTTACAACAAAATTTAAAAAATTGAGGAACACCAAGCTGTCACAACTCAGGTGTTCAAAATACTGTGTTAACAAACGTCACGGTTAAATTAACATTTTTATTCAAAATACAATATTTCACAAATAAGTAACAAATTTAAACTAAATATATAAAAATGAAAATCTCTTATGAATTATAAATATTTACAAATAAGATAAAAATTTATTTTGATATTTTTACAAAAGTAAAATAAAATATAAAAGAGAACATACTTTTAAAGAAAATTTGGAACATAAAGCTGTCACAACTCAGATGTCCAAATATTGAGTTAACAAGCCGTCCGACTAAATTAACCATTTTTATTTGAAATAAAATATTTCCTAAAGAAATGAAAATTAAATGAAATAAAATATCTAAAAAAAAAACTCATGAAAAATTTACAATTAAGACAAAAATTATAAATATTAGATTTTGACTTGACAATTAACTGCACGCTCCTACGTATCCTCCCAATGAGGAACTCAAAGTCACGTAGTACTATTATAAAATAGTTGTGCATTGATTGATTTTATTTTATTTTATTTTAAAGAATTTTTATCAGCTTCAAGCTAAAATATTCTAAGACATAGAATTAACAAGCCATCGTGGCTTAGTTAACTCCATAAAAAAAACACTTGAGAATCATAATGTTGGACCGAATTTTATTGAACACATAAATGAAAAAAAACATTTGAGAGATGGTGAAAGATCTATGACCCAAATGCTAGCCCATTTAAAAAAAAAAATTTCATCTAAAAAAAAAATGCTATGCCCAAACCCAACTAACCAGAATATGTGCTAATCTCAAAAATAAAAGAAATGGCCCCAAACAATTAGCCTAGCTGGCTAAGGAAAAAGAAAACAAATAACTACTAAATAACAAGGAAGGGATTTCAGCAAAGAGAAGCATGGGTTAGGGATTTGAGAAATGTTTGGTATGCAATGTAAACACAGAAAGAGTATGGTGATTATGGAGGAGAGTGGAGCATGATGGTGCGGTTGGGTGAAGAGGCGCGACGGGCTTAGGAAGGCGAGGGCATGGCGATGGCTGGATTCGCGGGATGGTGCGGAGGAAGAGGGGTGCGGTCACACCTTAGCCGGGTGGAGGTGCGATCGGACGATGTAGAGGCTAGGCCGGGAGGTGGATCCTGTTGAGGGTGGTTCGCGCGGTGAATGGGAGCGAGGCGACTGGAAGGCAGGTCTGAAGGAAGGGAGTCGCGCCTGACCGGGTTGTCACGACCGCGTCGGGGAAGGAAAAAGGCGCGGCTGTAGGGAGGGAGAGGGAGCGATGCTCAGGTGAGGAGCCGCAAGGCGCGCTGATGATCTAAGGGTGGCGCTCACAGACATGAGGCCGAGGACCTCGGGTTGTCCACGGCGAGGAGGGGAGGATGGTCCCTTTGCGGTGAAAGGATGATGATGGTGGTGGAAGAGGCCATGGATGGGGAGCGGTGGAGCACCACCGGATCGTCATGACCTCCCTTCCCTTCAATTTTTTTATTTTTGGGTTTCCTGTTTCCTTTTTCTTGTTTTCCTTTTTTCTGGTTTCTATTTCCATTTTTTATTTTTGAACCAGAAAATATTGATCTATGGCTTATGAACTGGGTTTAAAATTTTTGTAAACTGAGATGGACGGTTGATTTCTGTGTTTTGCTTGGATTGTGGAAAATTGTATATGTTGTTGGTTTATTTTTTGGTTTGGAATGGGTTTGCTTTGCTTCTGACTTGGGTTTGATTGGGTTGTGGATGGTAGTGGTGATGTGTTTGGTGAATGATGGTGGTGATTATGATTCTAGGTGATGGTAATGTTATGTTGCTTTCTACTTCCGCCTAATGTTGCCTTCTTTTTCTTCTTTGTTGTAAATGAATGCGCGCCCTGGATTTAACACTAGTTGGTTCGTGTATCTTCAGGAATTAACCCCCTGATCTCTATGTATATCTTTCAAGATTAGCCCCATTCTCTCTGTTGTTGCTCCTTTATTAGAATAAATTTTTTTTTAGAGAATGAAGAAAAAAAAAATTCCCCCCCTTATGTGAATTTTTTTTCTTCTTTATATGGCTGTGCAAATGAATTTGTTTTATCCTTTTGGAATCTGATTGCTGATTTCATGGGATCTTCTATGAATGCCTTGATTCTCCAATCCTTCCATCCATTGTTTGGTGCTTAATTCCTGACTTGTTCTTGTTCAATGCCTCCTGTTTTGACTCTGTGCATGCTTTCTAACTTTGTTAATCTCATTTTGTCTTCTCCTGCAAATTGCATGCTCCAACATCTGACTTGTTTTGCTAGGCACCGATTTTTCCTTTGTCATCTTCTTTTGACAACGCTCCTTGGTTTTTTTTTTTAAATAAATAAACTTAAAATAAATAAATAATAATAATAATAAAATAAAATAAAGCAAAATGGGCTGCAACATTTTTTGTTTTCAACATGGATTGGACTAAAACAACGAAATGGGCTTCTTTTACTTTCTCTTTTGCAACAATAAAATCAAATAGGCTTAGAGTTTTTTTTTTTTAAAAAATAAAAATAAAAATAAAATAAAAATAAAAATAAAAATAATAAAATGAAACTAAACAAAATGGGCTTTTTTTTTTGTACAAAAAAACCGAACAACAACCAAAAGAGAAATGAGCTAGAATTTTCAAATGAAATGATTTTTTTTGTTTTTGGGTTAACAAAATCTGGTGTTCACAAACCTTATACGTCATAACTCCTTATATGTTAAAATGTTATATAACTCAATAGCATGAGGATATCATATTAGGCCTGGTTAGTTTTTAACATATAAGATTATTTTTTAAAATATTTTATTAAAATAAAATAATTTTTAAATAAATAATAATAAAACAAAAATTATAAAAATAAAAATAATTTTTAATAAAATAATTTTAAAATAAAATAAACACATATAATATATAATATCAGTTTAGTTATATATAATAAAAATAAAAATAAATATAATTGATAAACAATAAATAAAATAAAATAATAAAAATTAATAACAAAGAAATATTTTAAATAAATAATATAAAACTATAAATTATTAACTAATAAAATATATAAACAAATAATAAATAATATGAAATATATAAAAGTAAAGATCAATAACTTAAATTTAAATAATTATGATTAAAAATATAAAATATTAAAATATATAAAATAGTATTTTTTATTTATATATATTATTGAAATAATAAATAATTATAAAATAATAAAATTTAATATAAATTAAATTTTAATTAGTATATATTGACACAAATATAATATTTAAAAATTATTGTAATAAAAATTTCTATTTTATCATTATTTGATTTTATTTAATATTTAATTAATATGTTAGAATTATTTGTAAATAAATGGTATAATATTACTGAATATAAAATCAAATATCTTCTGTAATGTTATATTAAACACTGTATAATATTAAAAGTTTATCAAGACTTATACTATAAGCTTATCCTATTATACTATTAACCCTTATCCTATCAAATGTCTAATGGGCCCTACGTCAACATTTTTAGCTAAGAAACAACTTCAAGAAGTCAATTTTACAATTTTGTTTATGAAAAAGTGTTTCTTTCCACTAAAAAAAAAAAGTCCTGTAAATGTGTGGATTTCAATTCACACTTTTGTTTTGAAAATCAGCCCCTTTCCTTTTGAAAAAATGAAAAAGCCAAGAAAAATTTAATTTATGTGTTGTGTGTATGAAGCTCAACTTGTATTATCAAAACTTTCACGCACCTTTAGCTTGGTTGATAAGAAAATAAAAAGAAAGGAAATGAGGGCAGAGAAAATGAGAAATTTTGATATTTCCTCTTGCTCGGTTATATGGAGAAAAAATAGGAAAAAAAATGAATGTGGATCCCGCTAAAACTTTTCTGTCCACTTAGAAGGGATGCGAGAATTTATTTCGAAAGCTAATTTTACACTTGTTCATTTATTTATATTGTATTATATTAAGGATAAATAACTCATTTAATGTGATTACATTTTTCTGTTCTTCTCACTTTTCTCTTCAATCAAGTAAAAAAAAAAAAAATCCTTGTTTTCTCTTTGTCTTAGCAATAGAAGAGAAATAGAGTTTTTCTCTCTCCACCATTTTCCTTCTTTCCTTCCGAATTCATTATCTTTCTCTCAAAAATGTTTGTCTTTCCTTTAAATCCAACACAATCAAGTTACTAGGATTGGATTAGTGGTGAGTGGCTTGGATAGTATGCATGGAATCACTTGTTTAAATCTCATTACTTTCAAATTTCAATGTGCTATAAAACAATTCAACACAACCAATGTTTCAATAATTTAAGAACCCGGCAAAATAATTCTACAATAAATTAAAGTAGGAAGAAACCTAAAGAATGGAAAGTAAAATAATCCCAAGTTCTTAACATAATTGACTTTAATTAGCACAATCAAACCAAAATTAAGGTAATAAACCACACATATGTATTTTAAAAAAAGGAGTTTAACATACCACTGGTTTTGAATGGAGAGACAAGATACGGAGGATAATAAAAGTGTAGGTGTGAAAGTAAATGTACAAGAAGGAAGTTGAATCGCAAAACAAAACTTTGCTTCCTGAAAGCTCAAAAAAAAAAAAATCTTAAGTTCTAGGAACTTAGAAGGTGCCTCATTTTGAATATCTATTTAGAAAATATGCTTTAAACAAATATTAAACATCAAAGCACAATTGTAAAAGATTCAAGAAACACAAATAAAATAAGTGCTGAAAATTATATTAAAGTAAGGGATAGAGCATGTCACTTAAGAGATTTATATTGGTTCAACTAACCACTTGCCAACATCCTATCCCAATACCATTGTTGAGAGTTTCACTATCAAATATTCTTGTACAAGCCTCTCCAAGTTTACAATGGATAATCTTTTTTCAACCTTCTTAAGCTCCAGTAGTATTGTCTTAGCCTCTATAAGTTAAATCACAGTGACCACTACTGGGGTCAGGGATACAAGATTTGTATTTGGTTTACGTTTGGATAAACACTCAACAAAATCACTCAAGCTCTCTGAATATACAATGAATTAGAGATCCACTTTTTACAAGGCTAAATCCTAAAGGAGGATAATATAAGCTAAGATTTTGGATAAAAAGATTTTCAATGAAATAATAATAGAAAATATATTGCTAAAAGTTTAGAAGGATGAGCTTCCTTAAGATGTGATTTTTATTTTTTTGGTTTCAATGACTTCTTCATCTTCAAACATTGATGGTCCTTTTATAGGTGATTTCATATTTGAATGTTGTCCATTGTTGTAGGATTAGCATACATGTGTCCTTCATTAATCTATTGCATGGGAAATGACTTTTCAAAGGTAGTGTGTCACAATATGAATAACGACTGTAGCAGTACTATTTGTCTTTTTCGTTTGGTGACATGGCAAGTGTTGACTTTTCAAGGATATTTCTGGATAAAGCTAAGGGTAAAGAAGGTTTCTTGATAGCTCAAAAGCTTTCTCAGTACTTTCATAATCTTCATTCCATGATCAACTTTAGACGCATAACTCATCTTTCTGAAGGATTGATAACTTTCTAAAATATCCTTTTTGATGGATATTGTAACTTTTAAAAAAGTTCAAATAACTTCGAGACTGATATAAATACATTAAATTCATCCAAATTATCTCTTAGTAACGAGAGATATTTTCAGTTAAGAAAATGAATTATAAATTGTATGATCAATCTCATTAAGTTTTTTGGAAATGTAAAGCATGTGATTGCAACATCCTTGGATTTGTGCTAGTCATAAACACTTAGATATAGAGATTAGTTCTCTTTCTCAAATGATTTAATCAAAAATTAATTTGTTGTGACTCAAAACCAAACTTATGGAAAGCTTCTCAATATGGTTTTAGAGCTTACATTCCGGATGCTATTGATGTAAGAATACAACTATGGAGGCAAATTTTACTGGAAGAAGCCTTAGTAATAATGGAGATAATGAAGTAAAATGTATATGTCGAGTGAAAGGTAGAGATTCCTTTTAATTACTTCAAAAATAATGAATGCCAATCAGAGAAAAATATAATGACCTAGTGAAATGGTGAGGAGATGAGAGAATATAAGTCAAGAAAAATAAATAGTTCATCCCTTTCAATATATCTCTCCATTTAGGGTTAACATATATATTAATAAATGAGTAGATAATTTTGGTAATAGTAAAATTTAAACTAGTTTTACAAAAGGACCCTTAAGTTGAGTTTGTTTGAAAGTGAAAAGTGGAGACAAAATTTTCATGAATGAGTTTTATATGTAAAATTATATATAAAGCTCATTTGTGAAAATTTTACCTTTATTTTACCCTCAAACTAAACACACTCTCTAGATTGAAATCAAATCTTGTTTATGCTTTCTACTAACTATATTAATAAACATAGTTAATGCAAGGATGAAATTAGAAAAAAGTTATTAACAACTCCTTAATATTTAAAATGAAAATTTTAAATAGATAAAATAACGAAACAAAGGGAATATTTTAATTAAATTTTTTGTATGAAATTTGTAAAAATTTAATGGCAATGCAAATTATCTATTTATGTTAATATTAATTGAATTTAAATTTATTATTAACTAAAACTACACCCAACCGCACATAGAGTTATATCCACAAATTCTCAAAGAATAATGATGAAGCACACTCTAATTTCACATGTGCCTTGGCACATGGCAATAAATTAATCATTACTTTTTATAATATTTATATATTATAATTTTAAATTATATTTTATATGATTGATATGTCATCATGTATAGAATTCATCATGAGTATCCTATTTTGTCCCTTAAGATTTTTGCGTTGACTATTAATCCTTCAAGAAAATAAATTAATCTATGGTCCCTCAAGATTGAAAATGATGGACACATTAGTCCCTTTTTATTTTTTTGTTAGTGGACATACACATATGACAAGTACAATGATGATGTGCTATTAAAATGTTAGAGTCAAGCTAAAAAAAGCTATTTTGGAATATATTACACTTATTTTATTGTCTAAAATTTCACAAAATGAATCACTTTATGACTTATAATAGATATTTAAATGACCCATTTTGTGAATTTCAATCACTAAAATGAGTCATTTTAAACTCTATTCCACTTTAAATGAAATATACATCACTTAATATCATGTTGGCAAATCAATGTACAATTCTCTATTAATGTTTAAAGAATTAAATACATCCAGAGGAACTAATGTGTCATATTATTAAAATCTTGAAGGATTGCAAGTTTAATTTCAGTTTTGAGCGACTAAATAACTTTACGAAATTTTCTTGAGGGATTACATGAATTATTTATTCCATTTTTTATATAAAAAATGTTATTTTAACACCTAAAAGTGAGTGTCTCATTAAGACATCAATTTTCTCCATAGGATGTGACGAGTTAATGGGATAAGTGGAAACTATAATTGCATCCAATAAGAATAAAGTGAATATCTTAATGGAATACTCATTTTTAGGTATTAAAATAATGCTACTCTTTTCAAATAAAAACATGGGTAGGCTACTCTCCACACCTTGATGTGGAGTTTTATAATCTTCACATTTTATTTTGAAATTTGAACACCAAAACCCACCTCTTTTATTTCTTGTTCTTTTTCTTCTTTTTACTTATATTATAATCAAAGATAATATTGTAATTTCATTCCATTCGCATTAATTTCTGTTTTAAATTTTTCTCTAACTTCAATAATATTCTCTCTTTTGTTTCCCTCTCCTTATCTACCTTCTAACCTTCACAACCACCCCTCTTCTCTTGCCCCGTCCTCCAACTAATGTTTTATGATGTCGTTTGGTATCTCTAATCTTTAGCTAGTTTGTAAAATATAAAAATTTTGGTTCTACTCAAAAGCTTATTCTAATATTTTTATTATGTAGCTTTTAAAAATAGATAAAAATGTATTTTCCATTTAAAACAAGAATAGTATAAAATAAGAATATTATATTATATTAATATATAGTTAACGAAACATATAAATTTTAGAATTTTTTAAATACTTAAATAATAGATAACCAATGAGATGTTGGTCAAAGTAGAATAGACTCAGATGTTTTAAGTGTTAGGTTCTGATCTTGGGTTAGATTAAGAGATTCATGTTTATGAAAAAAAATATTGTTGAAAGGGGTTCCTATATAGGCATCTGATAACGAATTGAAATAAAATTTCTTTGATGGCTTGGGCATTGTTTCAACTACTTAAGTACATAGATTATTTTGAAAGCTGAGAACAAATATTATGTAAAAATTTGTTATATATTGTATTTTAAAATTTATTTAAGTACCTTCTCATGATATTTTGTTCCTCCTTGAACTTGACATTAAGCAACTCAATAAATTGTCAATTCACTTAAAAAAAAAATCCCACTACTCATACAAATCTATTAAATAAAAAACACAAAGGAATGCAAGAAAATTAACATAATTCATCTTTTACTGCATATATCAATAACTTAACAAATCAAATTATGGCTCGACAACTATCACAAATCTGGATGGAAAGGGGGAACTATTTGGGGATAGATGATTTTCATCCCACAAATTGACTGATGTTGATGTGTTAGTTTCTCTTAGAATTTGAAGTTTTCTTTCCCACTTACCTGTATATGGTTAATTTCTTCCTACAATGAATGTTTGACAACTCAGCCTGGCACAAATAAAACGGGCTATTGACTTGGGTTGTGTAGTATTGCTCTCTCATATTTTGTTTCCTCACAAATCTAATCAAAATCCTTTTCAATTTTGATTTTTCTGTCAAATTTTCAAATATGATATTCTTTCTAAATCTTTTCTCTCTTCTTTTTTATTAACAAAAATCTTCAAAAAATACAAAACAATCAAAATCATATCAATTAAGAATTTGGTTTTAACTCAATAATATCCACCTTGATTCAAATTTCATCCAATTTCCAAAATATGAAATTCAATGAATTTTCGAGGATGTTTCACCACCGTCAAGGATCCAAAAAACCAAAAAAAAAAAAAATACCACCACAAATTTGTGATTCCTAAGCTTTGTATTTTTTGCCATAAAAAATGCCAGAAGCATATTGGACCCATTTTTCACATACCAAACATATGATATAATATAAACTTGACTTGATAAACTTAACCACCAAGATACACCGATGCTATGCGAAACCCAGGGACACAAGATGATCATAACCAAAAGACGACAAAAAACAGGACATGATTTGGTCGTGATTTACTTCCTGTCCCCATCCCCCGATATCAAGATATCAGGTATGAACCATGTGGGGCTTCGAGGTCCACACCACGTCAGCAACAATATAAAGCTGAATCTGAATCTTCAACAAGAACAGTTAATCCTGAATCTTCGCCTAAAGGAGTTAATCCTGATGAATCTTCATGACATCATGATGGAGAATTGATTGACCATTTTGCTGTTAAGTGATAGTTGATTTTTTTTTTTGTCATTTTCCCTCAAAGTCTTGCAAATAGAGAGCTCAATGTTGGCTGCAACAACATACATCATCTTAATTGATGGAAGCACTGCAAAGCGAATCCTGAATCACAATTATTGGATGAATGCGATGTAAAAGAAGCATAAAGGCATACAAACAATGCTGGTTGAATGTTCAGGATGGTGGGTATCTTTCCCTGTTCTTTTACGCCTTGTAGTTTGTTTTCCTTCTTTCTCAATATCAACCAATCATACTATTATAATATGCGTACATCATCAAAAGTAAATAGTTAAATCTTTTCTTTCATGGATAAGATCATCAAACACTGTCTTCAAAACCTTTTTCTTTTACACCTAGCTATTTTTATGACTAATCCTATCATAAACCCCTTTTTTTTTTTTACTTTTAAAAAACATCAGCTAGCTATTTTTATGACTAATCCTATGCCAGCAGTTAGGGTTGCGGTCACTTACTTAGAGGCTAGAGCTCTTGTAGTGATATAGTTTTTTAGGTTCATTATTCAAACATAATCATAACATTAAGATACAATATTACAGTGTTCTCTCACATAAATATATAATATATTATTTTATTTTAATATACATGTCCTTAGTATTTACGCATATATTCATATAAATATAATATATCTAGGTCATAATATATCTAATATATATATATATATATATATATCATGTTAAAAAACATATTTTCCATACATAATTTGAAACAAAGTGTCTGAGGAACTCGAATCCCTTCTTCTCACACAAATACATGTTAGTACACTACTCTTGAATAACTATGGCATTACAATTTGTGAATTCAAGACATTTTATATATATTAACCAAATTTTTAATTATTTCCAAAAATTGATCCCAAGTTATTTGTCAAAATTTGTCTAATTTCAGCTGTAACATATTTATGTTTTATTAATGAGTATGTATTGCAAATTTTTTTAACAAAGCAATTGCTTGAAACAAAAACTAGTCAAATTTTAATTCAAAAGATAATTGTTCTATAGTGCGAGGTTACAAAAGTTCGAATTCTCAATTTTTCTTCAAACAAAATTGTCAAACGACGGCATATATACATGATAGGCAACCCAGTGCGCACTCTATAGAAGTAGTTTTCAAATATTAAATTTCCCTTTTAAGCACTGAGTTTTTTTTGTCATATGATGGAACCAGTCAAACAAAAGTAAACTATAATATCTCTTCTTTTTTTCTTTTCAATTACGAACAACAAATCGTTTGTCATCAACATGAAGTTGACAACGACCAGACTTTTGCTGTAGAAACAAAAGCATGGCCAATAACCTTTCACGAGTCATAATTTATTTGTGAATAGAACGAAGAGTTATCTTTATCTACTTCAGATTCTTTCAACCCCGTAATTCCTTTCGATTATGGACAAAGTTACCAAGGCATAAGCCAATAAGATTAACTCATATGGTAGAACTTTAACTCATGCATCCTTATGATTTGCAAATTGATTCTCAAGTGTTTTCCTAGGTAATATATATGTAAGTACTTCTGTAAGCATTCAATGATGAGTATGAGGGAATACCCTAACCCACTAATGGTTGAGTGTTCCCCTCACCTAAAATTTCTTAATCATCAAACAAAAAAAGAATTAACAATGTATACAACATAATCTCATAGTATCCTTTGAGTTAGATATAAAACCATTATTCTCTTATTTTCTTCTTTATTTTCTTTTATAGCATTTTTTTTTGGATAATTAAAAGTGTTTAACTCTCATGAAGAGAAGCGAAAGAGATTGTCAGGTGTTCTTAAGTACAATGATAATAAAAAACAGAAAAAGAAAACAGACTTCAACAAAATATATAACTCCAGCCATCAGGATAAAGGATTGATGGCTTCAAAGGCCAGAAGGGTCACCTAGCTAGTTTGATTAAGGTTATAAGAGAGAAGGTAAAATTGGTAAGAACAGTTAAAGCTGGAAACTGGGAAATGAAAGCGGACCGATTTGATAGGTTCAAACTTTTTTTTTTAAACTTAAATCCTAATCTTGTCGCAACCATAGCAAAAACGAATAAAATGGAACCAAAGAAGAACACTAACAAAGATTGCTAAGTTGTTATTCTCTCTCGTTAAAGAAAGGATAAATTTTGGTTACTAACAAATATTGTTTTCAAATACTTTGTGACTATGTTATGAGCTAAAATTATAGAAATCTTAAATGGATTATATTTATTTTATAGATATATGAATATATTTTTTTTGGTTGATCATATTAATATTAATAATTTAATATATTTTATTATATTCTAGTTTAAACCTTAACCTAAAGGTTTAACCAATACTTTGATCCTTATCCTCCTTACTCCCAGCAGACACAAGTAATACATGGGCACAATGCCATATAAAAACTATCTCCTAAAAGAAATTGAGAGACGAAAAGCTTATAACAAAACCAGATCAAGTATTATAGCTACTGCCCTTCTAGTTTTGCGATATGAGCCTTTATCAGGGCCGCGTATACATTGTGATGCAGTCCGTGGACAAGCTTCATGTCTAGATCGCTATACGTCAAGATGAAAAGAAAGAAGGGCAATGCTCACATACAGCTACCAGTTAATGCCTTTACTATAGTCGATGGATGATATAATGACACGTATACCAATGGGTCCATACACCTTTTACCTCACTCTCTCTCCCAAAATAGCCCCATTTACACCTTCTCCAGCATCTCTATCTACACACATCAGCATAACTCTTTCCTCATTGAAACACCCTTCATCTGGCATCATCTTCAGTGTTGGAATTTTCCCAATGGCATTGGTTATCAAGTTTTGGTGCTGGAGGCAAGGCTGAAAACGTACAAAGCTAAGAATGTTCTCACTTGGTGTGGGCGTAATGTTACCATAAGACACGAACGAATGGGTATTGGATTAAGAAGTTCAATTGGTACCCTCCTTAGTCCTTTGAATATTTGATTGAGAAAAGGAAAAGCAAAATTGTTTTCAAGAATTTGAGAGCAGCTGGATGCAAAAGTGACTAGAGATGTTGGAGAGAAGATGTGCGTGAGGAGAGAGAAGGTGTTAATGGGGTTATTTTGGAGAGAGAGAGACAGGTGAAAAGTGTGTATGGACCCCACTAGTACACGTACCACAGCAACATTGCCAAAAAAAAAGAGGGAGCAGATTGTGATGAACGGAGACAGTAAACCTCGCCAATGAACCCGATATGAAAAACAAGGAAATGAATAGTAGATCCGGCAAAACCCAAAACACAATCACAAGATGAGAGCTCTGACAAACCAGAATCGATGAACCCGCAGCAACGGTGACGACAATGAATAGAGGGCTAGGAAGCAAGAATCATTGTGCTGGTGACGAAGCAAATCAAGAGATTAGAGGCTTTTCATTGTTTTTCAGAATAAAAGAAGAGGATTGAAGAAAAGGAAACAATTTGAGTTCAGAGAGATATTTGGGAATTTAGGGATTTGATAGTGTTTGGAAAAAAGGAAAATGTTAAAAAGAAATGTAGATTGAGAAAAGAAAAAGATATTAGATCTAAGATTAATAAAAGAAATAGTGTTTGTAAAGACAAAATAAGGAAAAATGGAAAGGAAAATAAACGTGAGTTCCAAGAACTCACGAGCACAACGGAAGAAAGGTTTCCTGGTGGATGCCAAGACTGTGATATCATGTTAAAATTCAAGCTCACAGAAAAAAGATAGGAATAATTAAGAGAAAACTAAATAAAAATTTTTACTGAAGAGATACTTTTCTATGTCAATCACACCCAAATAACTTCGACCTATCTCATATTATTCTAATTAAATCTGATTTGATGAATGATTTTAAGGTAACATAAATTGTACAGTCCCTTGCCTTTATTTAATCTTTTTTATCTGATTATTTGCTTTTTATTTTTTACAATTTAATTCATCCCTTATGTTTAAAATTATTTTAACATACACGCAGATCTAATTTGGTGTCATGCCAACATTATCTGTCAGTTATGCGTGGAAGCAAGGAGAGAGGTGGAAAAAAAATAAAAAATTTGAAATATAAGAGATTAAAAATTGTAATAAAAAAAGAATAAAGAACCAATATACAACTTTTATACCTTTGGAAAGAGAAAATATACAACTTGTTATACCTATGGGCTATGGAAAAGGAAAAGACTTGAATAGATTCATTTAGAAAATGTAATTTATACTTATGAGATAGAGATACCTATCAACTATAATCATCTATTATTAATGGGATAATGTAATTATTAAATTCATTATTTAATGATGGATAAAGTGTAAGTTGACAATCTCACACCTAATGAATATAAATTACACAACTCATTCATTTAAGTCGGTAATATGATGGAAGCAAAGAGATAGGTGGAAGTAGGCAGAGAATCTTCAAAGCTTAAGGAGTGGAGCAGCAGCGGCTATGGTGGCTGGTCCCATCCTTTCCCTTCCGCTCATGGTGGGATCCGGAATAGAAGCCGTACATTAAAAGAATTTTTATTAATTCTGACTATATACTAAAGCAGTGATGAGTGAATGCATACTCAACATTTATATATGTCCCATCCCAGCCTCCGGAATTATGTTGGGGAAACAAAAGGAACCACTGAATGCATGCTTATAATATATGTATAATGTTTATATAATGTAACACTTGTGGATTCCACAAGCATATAATATAATATGAAAATTTGCTGGGGAAAAACAATCAATTCTTCGAAGACAACATGATTAATGGGGCAATATACCATCAATAAACTTTATGTGGAACTCCTCTAGAAAAATTTTGAGGTGGGCTGCTTTCCACTTATTGATATACATATAGTAAGAGATCGAGTTTCACGTTTTAAAATTTGTTTAAAAATTAATAATTTAATAAGTAAACTTCAAATGAAAAAAATGCAGGTTAATTAATTGATTAGTTTTACAGAAGCAAAGTATCACATATTCACATTCAATGTATGGATGCGAAGGATGGAAAAACATTATTCTCCATAAGATACTAGTCGGTGTTAGATATTAAAGTTTCGATTGTTAGGCAAGAGTCAATTAATATCAATTCTTTTCTGAAAAGATCAGAAGAAAAATTATTGTCCGTTATCTTTCTAATGTGATGTCCATTTAGTTATCATGTGCGGATCATACTTTTCTATGCTGATTCTAATTTCAAAACATTTTTCTATCAGATAATTTTAAGAACGTTATGTAAAACTTTTATTGAATTTTTCTGTATTTCATAAACCTATAAAAATCTGAGGGTTTCTAATCGATAAAATTATAAAATTATTCATCACTTTGGTCATCAATTTTTTTTTCCAAATTGTTGTAATTATTACAAATTCATTAAAATATTTCTAAAATATAAAATTAAAATTATAAATATGTATAGTAAATCATTTACAATGTTATAAATGAGTGTCCAAATTAATAAAATTATAGATAATTATTAATTTTTAATTATGATTGTATTAAACACTTCATAATTTTTCATTTATAAATATAATTTCGTTCAAATACTTTCATCGTTATCTATTTCACTGTTTACTGATGAGAAAATAAATACAAATTGAACATCCATAGCACCACTCAATGCACTATTTTATAGCAAAAGTAATGTTATTTGAACATTTAGAAATAGGTAGCTCATTGAACACTTATTTTATCAATTTTAAATGTAATGGTGATCTCACTTATTCGCTCCACCATCACATCCATGAGTAATAAGGTAAGTATTCCAATGAGATACCTACTCTTAAATATTCAAATATCCTTATTGATATACTTGCAAAGTTTGTCATTAACGCGAGAAAAAGAAAATGCGATTAACACTAGTGAGTTTGACTTTTCATCATTTAAAACAAACTTTAAGCTAAGAGGACGTTCAAGGTGAGGATAACCTCTTGACTCATCAAATGTTTATAGAAGTGCTCACTATTCATAGATCACTCGTCCAATAATAGGAGAAACATAATATGCGAACCCAAGTCATGATGCATGAGTATAAGACCAACCAAGTGTACCAACTCTCCTTGGCAAATTGACTTTTTCAATTAAAACGAAAATATGAATATTACTTTTTTTTAATTGGATAGACTCAAAACACAAAAAAATAAAATAAAATAAAGAAGCCATATGAAAACACGATACAAGACAGATAAAACACAACATTAATGAAAAGAACAAAGAGAACCTGACTAAAGGAAGTAAACAACACAACATAAGAAACACAATTAAACTAGTATTTTAGTTGCCTTCCTTTCATGCTCTGCCTCGAGTACGCTTTGTCCTATGTTCCTTTTCCATATAAAGCTCACTTATAGCGATAATGACATCCTCCTCATAATTCGAAATATACAACTCAGAAAAAAATGTTGCCGCAAAAAAACTCGAGCAACCCAAAACTCAAACTCACAACTCAAGACCGGAGCATCACAAGACCTTGACCAACCCATCTCAAACTCGAAATGCTTAGATCGAACACAGAGCATCAAAAGACCTCAAGCAACCTCATGAAACATCTTCAAAAAAGCTCTCACACTAATATTGAAGATACATTAACTTTGAGACTACGGCTGACTCTTTGAATGCCTTCCCACCTTGACACTCAAACTCGCCAATGGTGACAAAAAAGGCAACCACCGAACCGCTAGAGGACTTGTTGGAAAGGACATAGCACCTCCTTTGAGAGTGTTAAGCCATACCAAACAAAATGATAGAAATTCAAAACTGGGTAGAAAGATTCCTAGAAAGATATGGAGAAAGCCAAACCCTTGAAAACGAAGAAGAAATCTGTAGAAAACCCATAAGTCAAGACTCAAACAGTTATCACCCCTTGCATCAAACTCTGATCAGACTCACAAAAAGCAATCAATCAGTGCACAGGGAAATGTAGGATCAAGTACTTATCACTAGATCAAAAGCTATAGTTGTTAGCAATAGTGCAACCTTATTTCCTTAAAAGATTAGAACTGCATCTAGCTTGAAGAGTTGCATCCATTAGAGGCATCATAGGTCAGGATGTTTAGCCCATCAAATTCTTAGGGTGATTCTGGCTAATTAAAGCCAACAGGAAGCCACCTTCCTTACCATCGCAAGGCTCTTCGCTGTTTAAATCATGGGTTGAGGTGGAGCGAGTTGGCCCGACGGGTTGCTGTCTTCTCTTTTTTCCACCTTTGGTTGCACCCAAAACCAAAATTGTTTTATGGAACATTCTTCAGGCGAAGTTGCATCTGTTTTTTTTTTTTGTTTCTAATAGAAACTTGTATCTTCTTATTCTTGTTTTCTATTACGTTGTATTTTAATATTGTTAATATTTAATACCTCTGATACATTTGTTCCTATCTCCAGTTCATACATATGTTGGTTTATTTGTTTAAGTACTTGATTTTTTTATTTGACAATCTATGATTCTTTTTTAGTTTATATTGATAATATATTGTTTTTAGATGATTTTTTTTTAAAAATATTTATTTAAACTTTTTATGTAAATAAATTTATCAAAATCATTTTTAAATTTTTTAATATTTTAGTGGATTAACCCGCCAACCCACCCACCCCAAAACAGTGTGAGTTGATATATACAATCTATATTAGTAAGATGGATTGAACCATCATTTGCGATGGATTGATTTGTTTGCCACCCTAGGCACACGACAAGCTTTGAGGAGGCCAGTGACAACCCAGCAAAACTGTGTTTATACTTATTTTATTACACGATTATAAAATTTAAGTTAAATTACACTAGCCTCTTGTAAAGTTTGGTAAAATTTAGGCTCTCTTCTAATTGTAAAATATACTTAGAAATTCTAGTTTGTGAAATCATTATACTAATCTCTCATAAAATTGTAAAATCATTACACTAATCTCCTCCCTCTATCTCACAATGAACAGTGTATCTAGGATATGTTAGTGTCACTGGACAAATAGAGAATTGAGGTAAATTTTACTCAATTTCAAGCGAGATAAATTTTACTCAATTTCAAGCGAGATAAGTGCAATTTACCCTAAAATTTATTTGGATAAATCGTTAATCGTATTAAACTTGGATAAGTAAGAACTTTAATGTTACACTAATCTTTAAGATTTTGCGTAAGAATAAAATGACATACAATATTTATATCATGCTGATGCGTCATTCCCCACTAAGGAGGAACGTGCCTTCCTTGAAGTTGGTTAATGGAAATTAGTATAAACAAATGCGCACCTCGGTCACATGATCTCAAGTGGCTAACCTAATAAAGTTTTAATCGAATCTCATTAACTAAAAAAATTAATTTAAAAATAGCAAAAGCAGCAAAATCAAAATGGAATTCCCGTGCTAATATCATTCACTCCATTAGTCCTTTTTTACTTTTGCTTTTTTTTCTCGGAAAGAAGTGCAAATATTTAAAGGAGCCAAGTAAGTTTAGCTTGCGCAATAAACTTGGTTTATTTCCCAATTGCAAATTTATTTTGAGTTCAAGGAGAGGGCTATCAAGTATACTAAATAAATGTAGATAAATTTACATATGGTTTGCGACACTTACAAAATTGGTTAAATGTATTCAAAAGAGGATAAAAAAATTTAGTCACATTTTTTATAAATATGGATTTGCCTCACTTTATAAGTGCAGCTAAATGACTGATGTGTACTTCAGCTGGTGCACCATGCCCAACACCATAGTTTAAAAGTCATGTAGCAATAAATTAACATTTTAATTAGTTTTGGTATCTTTGTTTGAGAGTGGGTCTCGATGCAGCGATAAAATTGCTGCCGCACGTGGATTTCTCACAGTGAATGCTTGCTCAAACGAAATTATTCCCCTGACTGGAATACCACAAGGAAATCGATTGGGAGATGAGACTTTGCGGAACGACGTAACTTTCAAAACTACAGAGCATACGTGTTTCAAGAATATTATAATATTTGAGTTCCGCAAGAACAATTCGAAGCACCTGCAGTGAGTGTACGAAGGAGTTCCAATGAATCGATGCGCTTGAATTGGGACAATTCTCTATGTTACGTGGTTCTACTGCTGAATGCGACAGCTGGAATGCTAATTAAGATTCTGCTACTATAGGAGTAGTAGTTACGGTCGAATGTCGAATTTTTTATTCCAGAGATTGTATTATTACTGTGTGTTTGGATGAAAGGTAATGGAAAAAGAGAAGGGAACTCTGGAGTAGTTCCCGCTTTCCCCTCCAAAACCAATCATCTTTCCTCATCAAAATTGAGGGGAAATATGGAGATAGAATTGAATACTTTGGGAAGTTTATAATGATTAATGTTAAGTTTCTTTCATTTATAATGTAACTTCAAACATGTTTTGATAAATTTACCTTCCTTTATTAATTTTCCAAACGGTAATTTTGTTCACTTCCTTTCGTTCCTTCTCCAATCCATATTCATATTAATTTTGATCTATTTCGTTAATAGATAATAAAAAAAAAATCACGCATGCTGGTCTGTTTAACGTGAGTTATTATATAAGCAATGTTTCTTACTATTTGTTAGATATAAAAATATTCATATGCCTCTATCATTTAATTTAAGTTTTTGGGGAAAATTGTTTCATGAAATGATATTACAATCTCAATCCATAATCAAGTATAGTGCTTGGGGACTGAATCCTCATTCTAATAAAATTGTTCAAGATTCAAACCTGAAAGGAAAATTTGCATAAGGGTGTCAATATAAAATCATTAATGTTCTTTACTCATCAGCTATAATTTTTAGGAGATGTAATTCCATGACATTTTAGTGAGTTTGAGGCATGATGTCATAAGTTATTGAGAAAGAACGAACTTGCTAATCAGAATTAAATGATACACAATACAAAATGCACAAATTAAATAAAGTACTCGTGTGATAGTTTGCCCTTCTAGAAAATTTATTGTATTACGTGTTATATATGTATAGTCATCGATGGTGGAATACTATGCATTGGCAATTTTTAAGTTGCGACCAAATGCGAAGAGCCACATGAAAGTGATTTTTTTTCGTATCTGCACATGGACGTGTGTGTGTGCGTGTCTCTCTCTCTCTATATATATATATATATATAGTCGTTTATCCTAGGTGTAAGTTCGTATACTTATCCATTCAATAACTCTTTATGGATATAAAATTTCATTAATCCAACCGTTAAATTCAAAGTTCTTACCAAATAGGTCAAATATATCAAGTTTCATATAGTTTAAAAATAATTTAGTATTTCATCAAGTTATTTTATTTTGATAGATATAATATGTTTTTAATTAGAGAAAACAAGTAAATATCAATCGTTAGAATACATGTATATTATTGTCTAATTTTTCTAAAATTTACCATGGTTGATCGTCAATATAATATTACATAATTCAATGATTAGATCAATTAAATTCAATTTTTATGAAGAGTTATTGAAAGGTGTAAGTGTACAAGTTTTATACCTAATGTAAACGGTATATATATATATATATATGGGTGTTTGGTTAGAAGGTAAAAAATGAGAGTAAATTTTTATAGATGAGTTAAATATTTTGATGACAAATACATTAAATTAATCAAATGATAATAAAATATAAAATATAAAATAAATGATAATATTTTTCTAATAGTAATCAAAGTAAACAATTAGCTTTACTCACCAAAAAATAAAAAATAAACAATTAGTTTTAATGGTTGTTATAAATATGTACATAGGAAGGTTATGAGCAAGTGCAAACATAACGGTCGGAGGTGAGAAGCACTTATTCCATTCCATGTCAATAAACTTTTCAGATGGCACACACAGTGGCTGCTTACGTCTGTATCTCCTTTTGCTTCTTTCACCAACTAGCCAAACCAATCAACCTAGCTAATGTAATTGTAAATATACAAGAAAACTATATCAAATGTTAGGCCACATAATCATCTAGGAATACGTATATGCTGAATTGAGTTTTCAGAGATTATTCATACAGAGCACAGATTCTGATCAGAACTATTTCTATGTGCACTGGTAATTTTTTAAGAGAAGAAGTTTAATTATGTCAAATTTAATTTAAGGTGTACATTTCTCTTGTTACATAAGAAACTACAACAACTTGAATTATTCATTAAAAAAAAACTTGTATTTAAAATTTGAGATAAATCTTCTCAAAAATTTTTTTGTTCAAACTTTAACATGTTGATTTATTGATTAAAATGAACACGAAATGTGTTATAAAATAATGGGCATTGTGAGAGATACAAACAAAATAGCACAAAATAAATATAAAAAAGTGTAAGAGCAAATGACATATAATGTGGTTCAGTTTATAGCCTAATTTCACATGCAAATGCAACAACTGTATTTCACTATGAAAACATGATAAAAATATAAAAGTGATCACACTCTATTAAAAACCTTAGTCCCAAATTCTCCCAAATATCTCATGTAATAATTTGATAATGGACATGGATGTGTTGAGGATTGAGCTCCATGACATGCTCCTTTTATAGAGCTCACAATGCAAAACATTCAAAGAAAAAGCATTTAATGCTTGCAGCAATGTTAGAAAACCATGCTGAAAGAAAAGCACCGTCCCATGTGTATGTTTATTTTGTAATTGATGAAATTATCAATTTTCACTTTTACAATGGTCGCACGCAAAATACTTGCAGGAGTAGGTTTGAAATTAAAATTTAAACCATCATATCAAGTTTTACAGTCAAGGTACAACAGGTTTTCTGGTCTCCAAGTGAATGCCATGAATTGTGCAGATGGGAAAGGTAAATTAATTGAAATATATACATAAACTCAAAACTAGGTGGAATTTGATTTTAAGGTGCATGGTGGTCCTCAAGGCCATGTCCTGGTTTTTAGGTGAGATTAGTTTTAGAATGCGGATGTATATGTGTCATCTGTGTAGTAAAATAATTATTGGGTGTTTGAAAACTGGTGGGTGTCAAGGTGATAGTGCTTGTAATCTCTACACTTTTTTGTTTAATTTGCTCCATATTCTATTGTGGGTGTCTAGCTTTATCATCGATCAATTTATCAAAAAAAAATACCTGTACTCAAAACTTATACGAAAACTGCTTAAATGCAATGAAAAAAAAAAAGCAAAAGGAAAAAAAAAAGGAGAAAGAGACACAAAGCTGAGAAAAGATAACAAAATGTGCAGTCGTTCATATCTAGAGGAAAACAAAAATGAAACTTTATTAGTGGAGTAAAAATTATTCAAATTGTAGCCTTTCTAAAAATAGCCAGATTCCCTGCGAAATGGTGGTATCAGAGAAAATCTTGGTAGCAATGATTGTAAATGTGAGCTACTCCGTATTTACTTAAATTACAGTTGATCCATTACTGGACACTGGTAATAAATTATAACCAAATGAAAGCCTTTTTTTCTTTTTCCTTCGTAAATCCCTAGATGACCCAAACAAATGCTTTGGGATCAAATTAGTTCATCAGGATTTAAAATTTTTCTTTTATTTTTCCTCATTTTTCATAAAAGGAGATCATATTAATCTATTTATTAACTCATCATTTGAATGCTTGATAAAAAAAACAGACATAATATGTTAAATAGTTGATATCATTCTCTATTAAGGTTCAAAGTGATGTAACATTAATTTCTTTTATTCAAACAATTACATTTTAATCTTCTTTTTAACTAACTGTGCTTATTTATTCTCAAACTCTAACCTCATTCATTCTCTAGTTTCTTTATTATTTTCACATGTTTAAAGCCAAAATTGGTGTTATGGAATTTAACCGAGTCATATCAACAATTTAATACGTCATAGTGTTTTTTTTATCAAGTATTAATATGAAAAGTTAATAGATAGACCAATGTGTCCCTTTGTTGTGTAAAGTGAGAAATCATGAGCGACTTTTAAAGTTTGAGGAACTAGTTTGTCCCCAAAATATTTGTTAACCTGGGGATTTAGTCTCTTCTTTTCCTCGTATTCTTGTAAACATAGTTTTATATGCTAAAGGGTCCACACATTGTTTTTGCTCACACATACCTCTCTCTTAAAAAGAAATGAAAATCTGTTATTTATTGTAAAATAATTTATCGTCATAATTTGTGCTATCACTGTTGGGAAAATAAACCACTTTCCCTCCTTGAGAACCACCTTCAACGAGAAATAAAAAAAGGAACACAATCACAACACAAGAATTTAACGTGGAAAACTCCAAAACCGAGAAAATCACGGGTCAAATGACAACCAGAGAATATCACTATGTGAAAATTATTACAACACAGACTTCTCTCAAACACCCACACCCAGTACACCCACACTCTCAAAGCAAATATTTGAACTACTCCTCACAACACTCTAAAACAAGAGTACAGAGGAAAAAATAAGTCAGATACAAGCTTAATGTGTTTTCCGACTGGTGCACTTGAAATGGAGAACCAAGGCTCATATATATAGCCTTGGCAACCCCCTCCATCTCAATTCCAAGCAATGTGGGACTTCTTCCCAAACCCATTTCAATCAAAATCCTAACAATCTCCACCTTGATTGAAATAAACAAGCTTCCGTTGTCAATACCGACAATCCCTTGCTTCATTGTCTATACCGACAATCATAGTTCAAAGAACTATCATACTCCACCATAAAAAGTAAAGTCACTTGGAATTAGACCAAGTCCAAGCATTTCACTTCAACACATGTCAAAACCACGCTGAAAAAACTATGGTGCAACTTCCACATTGGCTTTTCTTGGAAGTTCTTCAGCCATCGACATAACCCCACCACACACCCTGCATCTTAACGTCAATCAATGCCCGTGTGTAAATGTGGATCCGCTCATAACAACTTATCCTTTTCCATGAGGCGCGTAATGCCATGAGGATACCCTTCTTATCTTCTAGTAAAGATCATCCTCTCCTCCTAGGAGAACAGTGTTACAAGCATCTGATTGAGAACCTTTTTCTAACACCACGCCACTTGGACAAATTTTCTTTACATGCCCAGGCTTTTCGCATTTCCAGCATGTCATACTCCTTCCACGATTCTTTTTTTCATAAGTGTCACTTCTAGCTACAAACAATGAATTAGATGAAGTGCTACCCTCTTCATTCTTCTTTCTTCAGCAATGATTTTACTAGCAACTTCCTCAAAATTCAGAAGTTTCCTTCCATACATCAAAACGGCTTGATATGCCCATAGGAAGATGGAAGAGACAATATGAGCCTTAGTGCCTTATCTTCATCATCAATCTTCACTCCAATAGCCTCTAATTCAGAGACAATACCATTGATGGCACTAAGATGGTCAAGACTTCATGCTGTCATCCATGCGCAGATTCTGAAACTGCTCCTTCAATAACAACCGATTTGAGATACCCTTTGCCTGGTATAACCCTTCGAGTTTCTCCCAAAGTTCCTTGGCTTCGATATTCCTTGCACATTTGCAAGAACATTCTTAGCCAAACTAGACGAATTGCACTTGCTTCTCTCAAATCTAGTTCCTCCCAATTTTCATTATCCAGTTCGCGATCTCTTTCAACGCCTTGTGCAAACCTAATTGTATCAACACATCCTTGACTTGTATTCCACAAGCCAAAATTGATTCTTCCATCAAATTTCTCTATGTCACACCTCAGCACTTGAACTTGAAAAACTTGACATTGTTGCAACAGTATAGGAATAGTGTAAATCAACTGTAAAACCGTACACCAGGAGGGTTCCAAGAAGAGAGGTGGGTCACAATGGACACGCTTAAATACCAAGTCTTTCCTTAGCAGAACCTTTCCAAATTGCACTCTCAGTATCACACTTCCTTCCAGGAAGCAACCAAGGATGATCCTCAAGCACCAAGGAGAAATTCTTTTGATGTGGAAGATCTAAGCAACAAGAGCATACTAAGAATAAATCCTACCGAACCAAAGCGGCACCAGGGAGAAATTCTTTTGATGTGGAAGATAAGACTAAGCTAACCACAGAGCATACTAAGAATAAATCCCACCGAACCAAAGCTAATACCAATTGTTGGGAAAATAAACCACTTTCCCTCCTTGAGAACCACCTTCAGAGAAATAAAAAAAGGAACACAATCACACAAGAATTTAACGTGGAAAACTCCAAAAGGAAAAAATCACAGTCTCAAATGACAACCAGAGAATATCACTATGTGAAAATTATTACAACACACAGACTTCTCTCAAACACCCACACCCAGTACACCCACACTCTCAAAGCAAATATTTGAACTACTCCTCACAACACTTTAAAACAAGAGTCCAGAGGAAAAAATAAGTCAGATACAAGCTTAATGTGTTTTAGGACTGGTGCACTTGAAATGGAGAACCAAGGCTCATATATATAGCCTTGGCAACCCCTCCATCTCAATTCCAAGCAATGTGGGACTTCTTTCCCAAACCCATTTCAATCAAAATCCTAACAATCACCTAAGCGCGAAGAAGGACTAATATCTAGCTTATTAGGTTGAAGAGTCTCATGAACTTTATCGCTCTTTAAGAGAGATCACATCTACAATAGTTTCACTCAACGCTTACTTGATCATGGCGGTTCATTCACTTTTAAGAATTTCATTTATCTGGCTGTTAGTTTGAGGTACAATAGGTTTTAGAAGCATAATTCAACTTGTAGGTATTCCTTTTCATCGTTGAATTCTTTATAGAGAATTAAATACCAATTATTTTTTATAATCATAGAATTAAATGCCAATTATTACAACTTGGAATTCTTACCCTTATTCATTCAATGTAAAACGACTTATTATAATAATTTGTTTGCTTAAACGACTAGACAAACATACTAATCGTTAGTTAAATGGAAAAGTGAATCATATATGCTTTTTTATTGCACTCAATGACAATTTTTTTTGTTAGAATTTTTTTTTTTTTATAGTTCTTTCCAACTACATAGCATTGTTCTTATTTATATTCACAAACAAGTAATAATAACTAAAGCTCCAACAATAGTAGTACAACTACTTAGTAATTGCACGTTTTACATATTTCAATTGCTAGAGTTAAAAATAAGGGCGTTGAATACTAAGTTTGGCTCTATAACTTGGCCTAGTCTGAAGCTTAATAAATCAGATTTGGATTCTAGAATTTAACCTATCATATTTTTCGGGCACAGGTTCAAGTCATACTTAAATAAACCTTAATCCAAAGTTAAATAATTCCTTAAAAAGTTAATATTTTAAAGATAATTAATGACAAATTATAAAATTTTATACTTCAATGTATATATTTTTGATAATTAGATGTAACTTTTATATTGATATGATTTATTTTGAAACATATAACGTAGAATATGTTTTGAATTTTGTATATATTTTTCAAAATTTTATAATTTTATTATGTATAATGTTCAAATATTTATATGTGGTATGAAATTGATTCGATCTAACCGGTCATTAGTCAAGTTATTATTAGGTTAGGTCCAGGCTCATAAAAATGGCACAATAAAAATCAGGCCAATTCAAACTTGACCTAACCTGTCACATGTACAGTGTAATTAGTAAAAGTACAAGAAGAGGCACATAATTAAAGAAAATATTTCATTTATTTATTTCCTCGGCTCACCACACCCAAATTACATATAGGATATATATAGTTACATAGAATTTAACATAATTTCTTGTTACTTTAACATAATTTACACTGATTCTCTTACTATATTCTCTAATGGTCAATAACCTATATAATCAACCATAACTCACACTAACCATTTAAAAGTATCAGACCTCCACTAACTTCAAATCAACTTTTTATTTTTTTATTCAATATCTTTCTTTATAAATGCAACCACTAAGCCTGAAAATTGATGAAACTTATATTCTTGTGGGAGAAAGAATCTGCAAGGATCACTGCAAAGAGAAGCAGTGCTCTGAAGCTGACAACCAATACAAGTCCCCTTCAAATCCTCTTAAGTGAGAAAGAAAGAGAGAGAAAGAAGAAAGAAAAGCAGAAAATTAACATGGAATGGAGGAAATATTACTTGGATGTGATGCTGGTGCCTTTAGGATTTATGATAACCATTGGTTATCATGTTTGGTTATGGCATAAGGTTCGCACACAGCCTTCTTCCACCATAATTGGAATCAATGCTCATGGAAGACGCTCCTGGGTCCCTGCCATGATGAAGGTATTTTCTTAAGAATTTTTCTTAGTCAAGGAATGGATATAGTGGAGCGATATGTCTGTATTCCTTTCTAATTTCTTTACTACCCAGATTTTCAATTTCATGCCCATATATATGAGTTTTCATATTTTTTTTATATGAGTTTTCATATATATTCTGATGATTAATCTCCTTCTCCTTGGATATTTCAAGTATTTGCAGTAACAAAAATAGCAGTTAAGTATGCACTTTCTCATTTAAATTGTTCTCTTGTTCATAAAATCATTTCTCTCAAAATCTTTGAGCATGAATAATTTTATTAGAAAGAAAATTTGAACCCTAGACTATTTAGTCATGGAAAGTCTGATATCATATTATGAATCATCTCTCCCAAAACCTTAAATTGATAGGTAGAGGCATATAAATGATTTTTATATCTAACATTTCAACGAATAGTTTTTGTTTGATACATGCGCAGGATTAAAGATTCAAAACATGAGAGCTGTTTGGTTGTTTTTAGTTTTTTGACTTTCAATTTGAATTATAAAAATGACATCTTATTTTTTTTTCTAATTTCTACTTTTACTATTCTATTAAGAAAATAATGAAAATAAGAAAATTATGTATTTTCTGTTTACATTTCTTGTTTTGGTACATATATGAAACCAAGGCTTGTATACAAACATTAAAGAACGATTTTGGTTTATGACATACAACTCTTGATGTCATCTCCTTGCTTAAAGCAGTAATGCAATTTTCAATGATTATGATGTAAATGAGGAACTTTGAAAAAGCATCCTTTACGAATGATAGGTATTGTAATCTTTAGGCCCAGAATTGATTGAAACCATAATTTATATTCAAACACCCTACTTCATTCTTAGCTTCCTTAGATGAGTTAATTTACTTATAGTCGGCTTGGACTTCTCTATTAAGGAATTTAATTTTGGTACATTGATGGTGTCCAAATTTATTATACTGTTATGCAATTATATTCAATGTCACATCCGTAAATATGATGAACTTTAAACTTAAATGACCAAGCAAATGGAAAGATTTAATTAGATGATTATAAAAAAGTTTTATGATGATGTGCACCCGGGCATAGTTAGATTGATTTTTCATGGAGAATACTAAATAATTAATTTCACATAAAATATATACATATATATATATATATATATTAATAATTTTTCAATCTTATTTAAAAATTAAATAAAAAATCATCATATAAAAATATTTTACAATCAAAATCGAAGAAAATATACATAATTTATATAGTATATTATTTATTATAATATTTAAATATTTAATTAAATATAAAAATTTAGTAAATAATTTTTTTTGGGCGAAATTATAAATAATAAACAACAAATGAAAGAAATTGAAAATTTCAAGCAGGCCATTGCCATCCTCCTTTGCATTAGAAGCCGCCCCTGTGTGTATCAAAATTAAACTTTACAGTAAATTTTTAGAAAATATTTTGTTACACACACAAAAAACTTATGATTATTTGGATGATATTATTAAGTATTTTTTCAGGTTTCTATAAGCTATTTAGGGTTTATTTCTCAATTTGAAATTGAATTTCACCGATAAGGATTGGTTCAACTCGTAAATAACGGAATAAATAGCGTTAAAACAAGATCTTAGATTCGATTCTTGCATGGCTAGCTGTGCTCGATGATATTTCATTCGAAGGCTATATTTGTAATATTTTCTATTTTAATTTTCATGAATTATTGAATTTTCGGGCACTCTTATTTTCTGTTTGGGCATTTCTCAAAATATTTATTCAAACGCTATTCAAGCTATTTTAGATCTTCAGTTCTACTAGAAGTAGTATTTAAGAAGGGTTGTGTTATTTCAACGTCTAAAAAATGGGTGTCCATGCATACCCAATTAAATCTAAAAATAAAAAATCAAAGTTTACATTTTTAAGTAGGTACTACATAAAATTTAAATGTAATAAATTGGGTGTTAATATAATCTTCAAGATATGAGTGGTTAAACATGACCTAAATTCACTCGGCTTGTGCTTGATTTAAACATTTTTAGATAAAAGAATTGATTTGATTTACTTTGTTTTTTAATCACATAATTTCCAAATTCTTTTTGTTTTTTTGTGCACTTGAATATAAAATTTCTGCTTTAGCTAAATGGATTTTTAGATCATGTCTTTGATGTGATGCTTATCTTCAGTGTAGAATCTTGTAACGACAAACCTACAAATATGAATATTTGAGAGAATCTGCATACAATAGGCTGGCCTTGGTTTTGGAATATTATACTACGGGACTGTAGGGCCTTTAGAATATATGGCCCAACACTTCCATATATAAAACTAAAAGTGGGTTAGTAACATTATACTAGAAGAAAAAGTGCTTAATGACTCCACTTTGATTTTGTGGTCTGGTGTTGATCCTTGATGATATATAAATCAATGAAATCTGAGCTTAAAAAAAAATTCTTATTCATGTTTCTGGCTGCAGTCCACAACGGAAATTAAAATCCTTTCGGCCTTAATGCTAAGTCGGTCACTCTTCTTGTACAGTTCATTGTTCTTTTTAATTTAAGTGAGCCATACTGGCTGAATATATACTTTAATCACCACTATTTTTCTGTGTATGTAGATTGCGTTACGTCATATTGGATTTTTTATGTTTTTGATCTGGACGTCGCAATGTTAAAATATAAAAGTGTGTTTGGTTTACCTATTTTAATTTTTCGTGAAAATGAAAATATTACATGATAATATGTTTGGTTTCGGTATTAGGAAACATTTTCACTGAAAATATTTTCTAAAAAGTACAGGAAACTGAAAACGCCAAATCCACCTTTTCAGTAATTCTGGTTATAATTTTGAAAATGTGGTGGCATTATTGTTAATATTGACAATCTAGACTAACGTCCCTTACTCAATTCCCATCCCAAAGAAAAACTCTTATAATTTATTTTGCTTTTTTGGGGATACCTCACGATTAGTGTCTATAACTCTCTCTCTTTATCAATACTCTTTGTCAAATGGATGTGTATGGCTTACTGTGATGTCATGGTAGCTTGTGGAGGCAATCATCATTTATCATTTATTTTATTATGTCTATAATATTTGAATTTTGCAACCATCATCGTTTGAAAAGTTAACTGGATATTATGATAGATATAATAATATATGTAATTTCTATTATTTAATATGAAATATAATTTTATTATCTTAAATTTGATTTTGAAATTACTTCTTAAAACAGACAAACTAAACATGTTTTTATTGTTTTCACTTTTTGAAAACAAATTCTATTTTTATAAACCAAACACATTTTTAAAATTTTTAAAATCTAAAAATGAAAATTGTTTCCAAAAATGAAAACAGAAAATCAAAACAAGAAATATTTTCACAAACCAAACATACTCTAACATTCTTTCACGTGAATATATATTTTATTATCTTATTTCAATACACATATCATGACCCAGCGAAAAAAAATACTCATATGGTTGGATAATTATCTACACTCGTATAAGTATATTATGTGCGCGTTACATTCATACGACTATTTGTCTATTTGGCTCTTGAATGGATGCTCACAGTCAACATATACTAAATAAGCGTTTGGAGGGGATATTTTGGGATAAAAATATATTTAGATAATTTTTTAAAAATAATCAGAATATCAAAACAATATGTTTATAATTTTTTTAATTATATATATTATTTAAGTTTTATAATCATTCTTTTTTTTTAAAAGCTGAAATAAACGCACCCTAGATTAATGTTGGGAAGGAGAAAACCGCTTTAGAAATTTGTGCAAATTAAATAATTAAGATGGTGCATAAATAAATATAAAGGGATATTGTCTTTTGAACCAGCAAAAGGATTCTTTTTGTTCTGTTTTTCTTGTCTTCACGCTTCAAATAAGGACATAAACCATATCATGTATATGGCCCGTAAAACCTGAAAATTGCAGGGACATATATTGTAACAGATGCAACTTTATTTATTTATTTTTGATGAACTGTAATTGATGGAATTTAATTAATTTATTTCTATTCTCAAAACAACCATGTAAATGTTAATTATTTCACAATATCAACATTTTTGTTATAACATGACACAGGACATTGAAAAGAAGAACATCCTAGCAGTCCAAACTCTTCGTAATATGATCATGGGATCAACTCTTATGGCCACCACTTCCATTCTCCTCTCAGCTGGCTTGGCTGCTGTAATAAGCAGCACATACAGCATAAAGAAGCCTCTCAATGATGCTGTCTATGGAGCGCACAGCGAATTTATGGTGGCACTAAAATATGTGACCCTCCTTACCATATTCTTATTCTCATTTTTCTGCCACACGCTTTCAATCAGGTTCCTCAACCAGGTGAGCATCCTCATCTGCACACCACAAGATGTCATGTCCATGGTGACCCCAGAATATTTGACTGAGCTTTTGGAGAAGGGGACTATTATGAACACTGTTGGCAACAGGCTTTTCTACTCTGCACTCCCTCTTTTGCTTTGGATCTTTGGCCCTGTCCTTGTTTTCTTGAGCTCTGTTGCTATGTTACCTGTGCTTTACAACCTTGATTTTGTGTGTGGGAGTAGTAAAGGGAATGTGGTAGTGATGAGTCATGACAAAGGGGATGCCTATGTTTGATGATTTATTGAGATGTAAGATTAGCAAATTTTTAATTACTCTTGGAACAAGAAAAAATTCTTATTCTGATCAATTTATTTATTGTTTGACACGTAAGTGAATAAAGAATATATTTACTTATATGTCTGACAATAAATGAATTAGAATTTAGAATAAGGGTTTTTTCCTTGTTGAGAGCAAATAAGATTAAAATCCTTGAAGTAGTTGGAAAGTAATGTGTATACACGTCACTAGGTGCATCATTTACAACTTTAAAGTTGTAAAGGTGTCTGTATTTTACTCACAAGCCACATGTTTGTAGCGCTTTACCCAAAATAATTCAAATGGCTTTTCCTATGTGGCCTTTGATTGTGATTACCATTATTATTAACCTTTTTAGCTGTTTCCTAATGAAAAGCTTTTCTCCAATAGCACGAAACGTGCTATTCATTGCTTTTGTAGAATAGGCACTTACGATGATACTGTTAGACGCAAGCCATCCACTACTGTATGCACCTGTTCTTATGTTCGGATCGACAAGTTGACCGACTAATAATTAAAGCCTAACTCATGTGAACTACATGTTTAGATCACTAAATCTTTGATCCAAAGTTTTAATGTAAAATAAGGCCTAATTTACATGCTTTGATTATTACACATTCATTTCTTCTTATAAATGTATAGCTCATTTGTAACTGGGCAAGTGCTCTTCAATATGTGTTTAAAGAATTATGTTGATATCGGATGTTTGATCAACGGTCTCATATATTATTATTTTTATTATTTATAAAAGAAATGCTCAAGCAAGCTATTAAAAGCTGTGAGTGAGTCAAAAGAAATCAGAGTAAATATTATTTAGTAAAGACAAACAAGGTCAAAAGCAAATCCTATAATAATATAAATTCTTGGGAAAATTTTTTCACACGGCGAATTCTCCTTTAATGAGAATTTTGTATGTAATTATTTTTATTTTTTGAAAATTCTAATTGTCATATCAATTTATCTATCTCATATAATATTTGGGTACATTTGGATAAAAAAAAATTGGTTAAAAAAATTATTTTTCGTATATTTGGATATTTTTTTAAAATAATTAGTATTTATTATTTTTGTAAAAGCAAAAAAAAAAGAAGCTTATGAAAAAAATATATTTTTAAATTTTTTAGTTATACATAAAATTTAAGTTTCATAATAATTTATTTTAAAAGATAAAACAAATACATTTTATGTCTTGATTATGTTCTTGCAAATCCAATATAATAAAAATAATAACAAGAATAATTGAGGGGTGAGAAGTTTTGATAATATATTTGAGGTTTTAAATTCAAACATCATTGTAATCGACTATTATAATTTTAAAAGTACCCAAAAAAAAGTCCTATTTAATAACTATTTGGTCATATTTTTTCCCAGTTTGTTCATACAATTTTTATTTATGCTTCTGACATACAAGCAAAATAAATACCCGATATGTGAATAACAAAAACGTTATCACCCAGCATATATAATTAGCAACTTTTTGTTTAATTAAAAATTATTTTTTCCTTTTTAATTTCGTAATAATATGTGAGTGGCTGAGGTGGGCCGGGTATAATAAAGGGTTGGCTGATCAAGTATTTGGATTAAAGACCTCTTGATGGCATTCCAAGAACCATGGGAACGTTTATCTAATATCTGTCATTATACAAAATTTTATTTTTCTACTATTTTCTACCTTTTTAAAAATTCTAAATAATATTAATTATTTTTTGAGATAAATGCATTTTACCTCCTAATTTTAGGTCATGTGCAATTTACACTCCAACTTTTTAAAATGTAGATTGAGACACCTTGAACTTTTCAAATTGTGCAAACACCCTCAGTATAATTTTGTCAACTAATAAAGGTATGATTTATGTGCATTTAATCCTCTGATATTTCTAATTTGTGTAATCGACACCTTGTTCATAAACATTATGTGCAATTAATCCCTTGATTTTTTTTTATTTTGTGCAACCCAACACCCTGCTATGACATAAAGTTTTGGGGATTTTTCACAGTTTGAAAACTTCAAGGTGTCATAATGCACTGTTTGAAAAGTAAGGATTTTTTGCAAGTTTGAAAAGTTTAAGGTTCATAACGTTTTAAAAGTCAGGTTTAAATTACGCATGACCTAAAATTCAAGAGGGTAAAATGTATTTAACCTTTATTTTTTTCCTTGATGTCCTTCTAGAGAGAAAGAATTAATGTATAAATTAAATATGAGAGATTATATTAGAGTATGTGATAAGGATAGTGTTATAAAATATATTTAAATTTATCTAACTTTAAATTTATCCAATCATTTTTGTATGGATAAGTGAAGATAGACATTTATTCCAGAATGAAGGAAGTAATTTCTTTTGTTTCTTTCTTTTAGCAAAAGAAATATCTAAATATAAAGTACTTTTTTTTTTTTGTTTAAGAGAATGCATTTGTTTTAGACTAAAAGTAAAATCACTTATCACTTTTCATATCTTTTGATATATTTTTTTTAAAAATAATCAGAATATCAAAAATATTTATTTTTAGCATTTTATAGAAGCTAGAGTAGCTTCTAAAAAAATTATTTTTTTCAATTATATATAGGGTAAAGTGCATTTTACCTCCTTGAATTTTAGGTCATGTATAGTTTATAGCTTGACTTTTCAAAGGAAGCAAAAACACCTCAATTTTTGGTTTATCGAACAAAAATTGATTTATACTAATTATGGTGCTTTATATGATACTTGGAGTATAGATACTCCATCCAATAAATCAATAATCTGATTAGCGATAAAAAATTAATTATAAATAAAAGGGAAAAAAGCAAATTATTCCCTTGAACTTTTAGTCGTGTGCAATTTAGATCATGAGTTTTCAATATGTGCAATGCAACCCCCTGTATTTACAGATGGTGCAAAGGACCTTCTGTGTAGACGTTAAATGCCACGGTTAATACGCATGTGCTTCTCACGTGCATCAACAATTTGACAAAAATACCACTTTCTCTCTCAACTCACTTTCGTTTCATTTTCACCAATCTCTCAAAACTCACGCCTCCCCCTCGCCTAAAACCTTTTCCCGTTTATCCTTCACGCCTCCTTTTCTTGCCTGAAACCCTTTCTTCAAGGGGGCATCGATGAAATTCGCACATGGACACGAAAGCCATTAACAATGCACTTCCTTTTGAAATCTCCATAGCCAAAACTTCCTACCTCCCCTCTCGTATAAACAACCCAACCACAGCAACTCTGTCATCATCATCATCATTAGAATCATACATCAACATAAAGCATTTGCAGTGCATACCCATGAAGAATACATAATCAAAGAAAAAAATCATCATCATTCCATTACAATCCCAAGCTTTTTCAATCCCAAACCACAACCAAAACTCTCTTTCAACATCAAACACAACACAATAGTAATCAAACCAAACATATCAAACACAAAAGCCATGATAAACCACAGTCCATAAACATCTCACAAACACAAACCCAAGAGAAGCAACGAAGAAAAATAGAGAAAGAAAGCAAAAGGGAAGAGGCTCTATTTTCGCCTCTGCGTGCCAGGCGCTGCACCCTTCCACGGTCCTTCCTTCTCTGCCATGCGTGGCATCGCACTACCTCCTGGACTACCTTCTCCACTTTAATTGTCGTGCCGTCGTCGTTGTTCTCTGCTAATCACTATTCTTTCTTCTGAAGTCGCGCTGTCTGAACCACTGAACTCACCCCCCCTTCTCTTGGCCACTATCGCACCTCACAAACCCGCATTTCTAAGGAATTACGAACAACAGCCACTCATGCCATCGTCCTCCACTCCTGCATGCATTTGACGTAGTGTAGAGCAACCACACCATTAGCTTTAGATCTGGTAGCCACCTCTGCCATCACAACCACCAATTCTTCAACCTCCTTTCATGAGCATTGCTAAGCTTCACGAGAGCCACAATTCCTTTCTCTATTCACCGTCACTAGCTTACCCTCCGCGTGGTGGTTGGTTCCTACCTCCCTTTTCTTTGTTGTACACTACAAGAAATTCTGTCTAAGGCAACACTTAAAAAGCATTGCCAAAACATACAAAAAGTGTTGTCTTTAATCAAATGAAATGTTTTCCTCTCTAAGGCAATGCTTTTCCTGAACGTTGCCTATCCTTGCCTTTTTTCTAAGGCAACGCTTTTTGGACAAAGGCAACAGTTGATTCTCAAAATGTTGCCTATATGGGTATAAAAGGCAACGCTTTTACTGATGGTCAAAGGCAACACTTTTGACAAACTATCACGTGTTGCCATTTCTTCCATCAAAGGCAACACTTTTCAAGCATTGCATTTTTATATTCTAAAGGCCACCTTTTCTAAGCATTGCCTTCAGCTAACCCCAACATGCTAAGTTTTTTTTTTTAATCATAAAAGCATTGTCTTTTTCGTGAACTCAACTCTATTTATTTATAAGAGAGCAACTATTTTTATTTTTATTTTCTTGGTTCCAAATTTGATATTTCCTAAAACTATTAGCTTTTTTTTCCCTAAACTAGAAGCGACATTATTTCAAACAAAAAATTTACATTTATTGCAACATTAGCTTTTCAATTTCAAATTTGTAACTATTCAACTAAAGTCATAAATAAAATAAACCACCACTAATCAATTATGCAAAATATGTCAGTAAAATATATATAGTTCATAATATTGGCTGATACATAGTTCTAAATAGAAACAAGTCATCTATTCAAACCAAAATGTAGACAAGTAAATATATATAGTTCGCAAAAGCACTAGTCATAAGAACTGAACACAAAATAAATCTCCACGTGTATAGTCCAACATAAATCACATCCACTGCAAGTTCTTTGTTTTTTGTATCAACTCTTTGTTGATTGCTTGATTGCACATGCATTAACCTCGATCTAAGCATAAACCCACCAACTAAAAATCAAAATATTATTAAACTTAATTTAATTAATAGCTATATTTACAAAACACAAGAAAGAAAGGAAAAGAAACTATCAAACACAAATAATTCCTAAAGTTTCTACACCTGTTACAGCAAAAATAATTGCAAAATATCATAGAAAGCAATCTTAGAGATGCATTATAATTTCACAAAGTCCTTCAACTCAAACTGTCTGTGTCTAGATATCATAGAAAGCAATATATATTAGAAAGTCTATAGAGATCCATTATAATTTCCAAAAGTTATGACAACTTGTTTAAAGGCTTCTGAAAATTTCAATGCATGAACATCCTATTTATCCAGTATTTTTTTTTTTGTTACCAATGTCCTCCTGTATTCAATGCACACCCAATTTCAATGATCATTTTCGTGGATATAACTTGTATACAAAAAAATTGGAATAGCAAAACCTCAAAATATATATATATATATATATATATTAAAAAAAAGACTTAAACTGCAAAGAGAAAAGTAATTAGCATAGCTATATCAATAAGTAATTATTTGGTCAACCTTCTTTTTTTTTCCATTTCATTAACTGACTAAAATCTTAAATTAACAATTTTTTCATGAATTGGTAAAAGATAAATGTAAGAGGCATGTACTCTTCAAGCAGTAACAGGTAAATGCATAAATTATACACAGCACAAGGCAACTGGCAGAAAATCCTTAAAGACACTACAAATTATGAATCACGGTGATAAGATAGAAAAACAGAATATCCCTCTCTCTCTAAAAGGATTGGAGAATTTATCTCTGGCAAAACCATCTGCACAAACAAAGAGCACACAATTAGAGGATTGTAGGCTGTATTTAAATTAAATAAGATTTCAGAACTTTGCTTTAGTTTGTTTTTTTGCTTTGCTAATTAGCTTGAGGAAAATAACACAGTATAGCATGATTACATCAGATGAGTTGACTGGTTCCTCCGCTTGCGTTCAATTTAGGATGTTTGCAACACGCACAGATGCTTTTCCTTTCGCCCTCACATTTGGTATCACTCCAAAAGAAAACTACAACATAAAATTATAGTAATACAGCAATGAAACAATTTTAAGTGAGAGAACACACAGATCAGGGTCATGTTAATTTCATGTTTGTGAAGATATTATATAAAAGGGCAATTCTATATGATTATCTCCTCTATGTTTGATGCTAATTGTTCCAAGTCTAAAGTTTCCTTGCTAAAAAAATTGAACGGCATTACATATTCAAAAGTACAACCTCAAGTTTGTGAATGGCTTTTGCAATATGCCAAAGTGAGCTTGTGTCACCATCAACTTGGCATTCCTACGACAAAGCGAAGGCAAATAAGCAGTTGGTCAAAGCAAAAAAAAAAAGAGGAAATAGAAACAAAAAAAATGCTTACTAACCATAGACAGTCTCTTCATCAAAACAAGGAACACAATAATGAAAAAGAACTCAAAAAGCATTTTTCCTATAAATGACAATGAGATTACCTTTCAGCAAGCATTGCTAATCCTTCTTCAAGCATTTCCTCAACTATATGTAAGGTGAAAGCTTCTTTGAAACCTTATAAGCAGAATCATGATACCAAGAAACCATTGAGAGCAAGGAAGTAATAGTAACATGTCTCTTCAGTAGATAATCAAATAGTGGGGTTAACACATCATTGCCCTGTGTCAATCTAATATTCAGAAACAAAAACAGAGCTAATATTCTTCCCTTTTCTGTTAGCCATTCTAGTAATATGTTCCCATTCAAATTTTAACATTCTCATAAAACAAATCACACAGTACACACAGAGTTGCTCAATAATTGCTGCCACCTAGTGCCTACTCACTCCCACTTCAAAATCAACCGGAAATTACTAACCCTAACTTCCAAGCCTTTTCAATGAATCTAGTTTTGTTGGTAAACAAAAAACCAAAGCTTAAATCTCAAAATATTAATTGAATAGGACAAATCAGGCATGCTTAATCATTGAATTTAGAATCATAACGAGAAAACAACATCGGAAAATTGCATGTGAAAATAATAATAACAATAATAACATATCTATGAACAACACTTTGAATTTGAGTAAATTAAAAAAGAATTGAAGAATCAGATTCGTAGAGGAGTAATTCTGCAAAGCCCTCAATCTCTCCTATCAACTTTGGATTGGGCAAAATTTTCTGAATTTCGTGTGAATCTTGAAGCAATGAGAATGACAGATTGGGAATGCATATTTGCAAATCAAAACCAACAATATAACAACAACATTTCAGCAACCACAGATCAACAACCACCACCACAGATCCAAGGTTAGATCCAACTTGCACAGAACAGAAATCGAGAACAATAGATCAGAGGTTTAAGTAAAGATTCAACAAAATTTCTAGATGTAGAATTAACAAAACTAGAGGGTCAACAATTACAGATCCAGAATTAAACACCAGAGCAACCAATCAGTAGCAAGAAACCAAAAATCAAAGAAATAGAACTGGTTGAAGAAGAGAAACCAGATATGAGATACGACAGTGGCGCCACGGAAGCTAGCGACAGTGAGGACACAACGATGGCGGAGTCAAGTTCCACGACAGGGGTCCAGATTGGGGTGAACTCCGACAACGAAATAAGCTGCGGCGGAGGAGAGAGGCACAACGTGGTGAAGAACCAGAAGCGCAAGCTCGAGGGCTAGCTCCACGATCACTGTCAAATCTCCGCCTCGCCGCTCACCATCGACGAGAGCGCCACCATGCTTGTCGAAGTGTCCGAGCAGGTGCGCATCCTCCTCTCTACCATTACATGGAATGAAGCCGATCGAGTCGCACTCGCCGATCTCACCAAGAACAAGATGGTGGTGGTGCCATTTCTGGTACTTGATGGAGGAGCACCTCTTTGGTGCTTGACAATGCAGGCCAGATGATGAGCTCTCAAGTTGGATCCCTTTCGGCTGGGAGGCAGGTGGTCATGGCGGCGCGACCTCTAGCTACCGTGAGGGAAGCAAGCCGTGGCTGTGTGTAGAGCAAACAAGAAGAAAGCGTGAAGTGGAAGCTCCCAAAAGCTTGGGCAATTGGGAGTTTCCTTCAGAGCAATGAGAAGAAGGGCAAGCAGCTTCAGTACGTGATTGAGAGTTGTGTCAAGTTAGGGAATGAGTGTTTCTTTAGTTTGGGGGTTAGGGATTGAGATCAGGGATTGAGATTTTTGGAAATGGAAAGAAATGGGGAAAAGCAAAAATTTTTAGTGGGAAAAATTTTAGGCTGGCGCTAAAGATTTAGACAACGTTTTAAAAATGTTGCTAATTGGATTTTAAAAGGCAATGCTTTGAAAACGAAGGGGATGCACAAATAAGCGTTGCCTTTTATTAGATGATATGGCAATGGTTTAAAAACAATTTCTTTTTTGGTTAAAGCAGCGCTTTCTAAGAGTTGCCTTAAATTCTGTTGCCTTAGCCTAAAACAAACAACACCCCTATAAAAACATTGCCTTAGACCCCCAAAGGCAACCTTTTTGAAGCATTGCCCTAAAAAAGTGTTGCCTCAGACCAAAAATGTTGTAGTGGTAGCACCTTTGCAAAGCAACTGCGACGCCCAACGGCACCCCCAGCCCTCTTCGTCGCACTGCTTAGCCATTGTAAAGTTGGTCTCGCACCATTTGAACTCAACGTCCAGGTTAAGCATCTACACATGCAAGCCACCACTTCGTGTTGTCTTCCAATCCTTCATCCTCTTCCTTCACCATAATTTTTTAGATGAGGGGGAGGCATAAAGGGAAACGAAAAGGGAGGCGTGGAGGAGAAATGGGAAAGGGTTTTAGGCGGAGGAGAGAAAGGGGTATTTTTGTTAAATTGTTGATGCACATGAGGAGGATATGTGTACTAACTGTGGCATTTAACGTGTGTTACACAGAAGGTCTTTGCACCATCTGGTAAATACAGGGGGTCGTATTGTATATTTTTAAAACTTGAGGTCTAAATTGCACATGACCAAAAGTTCAAGGGGGTAATTTGTTTTTTTCCCCTAAATAAAATAATACAAATGACCAACATCCAAATCGTGGCATAAGATCCTGTTTGCTCTTGTTACTTGATAGTTATACTTATCCCATTAGTTGTATTAACGTAACTGAGTAGTTAGTTAGTTACATGACTTTTAGTTTTTCTGTTGTAGTTTGCTAGCTCTAAGTTACAGTCTATATAAGCTACACTAGTGTATTGTATTTAGTGAGATTCACCATAATCACAATACGTGCATTTCAAAATCTTTCACTATCTTCTCTTACACTTTTCTCCATTTTTCCCTTGCTCCTAAGCTTGCTATCAGCTTAATTCTGAGCTTCTCTTTGATTCCTTAAGCTGATACCAGTTTCACATGGTATTAGAGCTCTTGCATCTTTGAATGGGCTCTCCTCCTTTCCTTGCTAGTTGTGCGTTCTTTGGTAAAAGTTCTTGGAGTTTTAGCAAAGCTTGTTGAGTCTTCCAATGGGAGATCAGAAGCAAACTTCAATGGTGAATCCAGCATCAACATTTGGTGCATATTCTGAAATGGACATTCAGAATCAGGCATTGCCAATGAGTCAAATATCAACGCTACAAGCTCAAATGGCTAAGACAAGTGCCAATCCAATGAGATCCGTCAAGCTCGTACTATCTTCATCCTAGTGAGAATCTTGGAACCCCTCTTATTACTATACTTTTAGATACCAAGAATTATCATACTTGGGCAAGAGCTATGTGGACAGCTCTGAAATCAAAGAATGAACTCAAGTTCGTAGATGATTCTTTCAAGAAACTAGAGAAAGATGATCCTTTCTTTGAGGGATGGGATCGATGTAATACATGTACATGTTCTTTTCAATGGGATAAGTTTCCTTTCAAAAAAGGCTTTGGTTCTATCACAAGTAGGGTAGTAGAGTCCCTCCATGCACTTGATAGACTACTTGTCATTCCCTTAGTGCCTCCTATCACACCAAATTGAACACCTTTTCCACTTGCAGCACCTAGCTCCTATCTCGTTCCTATATTAGCTATTTAGATTGATCTTCCCACGGATTCTGAATTTTCTAGCATCCACTGGCACCTGTACAACCTTCTAACCCGCTCCTCCTACCATTGAGAAGTCTAAGGCAGCTACTACTAAAGTCAAATCCAAACTTGTGGAGCACACCATGACTGCTTGAGCTAAGAATGGGACTCACAAACCTAAAGTGTTTACTGCTAGTATGACACCTACTTCAGCTAAGCAAGCTTTGGCTACTCCACATTGGAAACAAGCCATGGATGAGAAAGTGGTGCATTGATGAGAAACAATACCTGGAAGCTAGTCCCTTTACCTCTAGGAAGGCAAGCCATTGGCAGCAAATGGGTCTTTAGAGCTAAATATAAACAGATGGATCTTTACAAAAGCTAGTGTCAAACTTGGTGGCTTGTTTTCAAGCCTTGGTAACATGGTTTGGACAAAAGTGCATATATGCAGCAAGCCATATGCTTTTTGTCAAGATTGCAATCCTTGATTGGTAGTGCAATTTTGGTTTGTCTTTAACAAAATTGGCGAGCATCATAGGAGTATGAAAAATCATTATCTGAAGGTTGAAAATCTTGGCACATATAGCTCTATAAATAGAGCTTTTTTTTCAACACTTGAAGTACAACCAACAGTCTATTCTCTCCTCACTTCAGTGTAATAGAGTAGAATTATTTGTTCCTTATGAGTTCTTCTCTTTTGTGAGTTGAGAGTATATACCGATGAGGAAAATACTCTTAGGTATTTTGGGTGTATTTGGGACTTGGTTTTGAGTGGGATCTTACCACCTTTGTATCCCTACTATTTGGGGTTTGGGTTGAGTAGAGTGTGTCCACCTTTTGCATCTCCATCATATTTCTATTGTGAAATATTTGATTCTCATCTTTACTCGTGGACGTAGACTTTAAGCCGAACCACGTTAATTTTTTTATGTCATCTTTGCATTATGCTTCCGCATATTTTGTGTTCTGTTTCTCTCTTTTGGGCTAGCCATTTCACAACAGCTAGATTAGTGGCCCAAGGTTTCATTCAAAGACCAGGATTCGACTATACAAAGGTTTAGCTCCCTTGTTGCTGAACCATGTCATGTATCAGGAATCTTCTCTATGAGCTGCACCATCCTCTTGTAGTCACTCCTCAATCAACTTTACTATGATAACTTGAGTGCTGCACTCATGGTTGCCAACCCTATTTTACATTCTATGTCTAAACATTTTGAATTAGATTTGTCCTTTGTTAGAGATCATGTTACAAAAGGCAGAATTCTTATTCATCATATCCCTGCTGATCATCAAGTAGGTGATATATTCACTAAGTCTATCTCTTTAACTTTATTTTCTAAATTCAGAGAAAAACTCAAGATTGTGGATCCTCAATCCGTGAGTTTGAGAAGGGCGGGTGTAAGGTAGAAGAGTAAGTGAGTGAACATCAGTTTGTTCAGCCATTCAGTTAGAGTCACTTAGTTTGTTAGATAGTCATTAGCTCACACGTGCTATATCATGTATGATATAAATACTCCTCTGTAACTGATCTCAAGCAATTTCAGAACTTTCATTCTCACACTGTCAGCTCATTGCTCTCTTCTTCTTCCGCTCTTATCTCTTCCTCTATCACCATTGATCAAGCGCTGATACCTACAGGCGTGTTTTCAAACAGTGGCAAGGAAGAGAAAGCGTGCAATACATGCGTATTAATATTATCGTTTGCCTTTGTACTACTGTCGTCGATTTGATAATAACCATGAGACGGGTTTGATACCTAGGCTAGTTTACTTCAATTTTCTAATCATGCGTAAATATGTTGGTTAAGTTCATATGGTATAAGTTTATATTATATAATTTACTTTCATTATATATTTGGTGTGATCTATGATAAAATAAAATTTTATGATTCTTCTATTTTTAGCCTATAATTATGAGCTAATTAAACTTATCAGGCTTCCTAAGTTTTTTTTTTCTTTTACGGATAAAAGGGGATGGAAATTTATGTAGAGGAACTAATCAACAAGTTCAAAATGGCAAGATTACAAATGTTGTCAGCCACGACGCCTTCTATCCACACCAAGTTTTGATTGTAAGGGCTAATTGGGCAAGTGTAGGAGCTACCTTATTTTCTTCTTGTTTCACGTGGGGAAATTGAATACTTCTGAAATGTGAAAATAGGGAGATACAAATTTCATTTTTTATCGCATATCATTTGGCTTAATTAAACTCGATATGATTCAATTTTTTACCGCATTGGATAAAATTTAATTATTCACAATTCTAAATTTATAGTGAATTATACTCAATATGTTCCATGTTTCTTACGGGACTCTATTAATGACTTTGATGACAATATCAAAAGGTTGGTGATAGAGTGTTTATATGTGTGTGCCCACAAGTTTTACTTACTTTTCGTCTTTTTTGTGGGATGATTTTAATGGCATTTTCTGTTTTTGTTTTTGTTTTTTTAGTTTTAAATCTATTTGTCTTTGTTGAACTATATACCTTGTTCTTTTTTGTTTGCTCGCTGTTATCCTTAGTTGGCTTGAACTGGTTTATTTATCAAAAAAAAATTTATATAGTGAAATAAATTTCTAACTTTTTTTTTTTAATTATAAAGATAGGCAAATGCTAAAAGTTACTAAAGCATTTTCTTTTAACGACATGCAAAGAAATTATTCATGTGTTGTTGTATTGTGTATGTTTTGAGGGAAGGCAATTTTTTTCTCTCTCTTCTTTTGACGTTTGAAAGCTTCATGACTTGTATAGGATATATATACCTCCTTTCATTACTTTTGGGAGAAACTGCTTTCGTACGAATGAGTCATAAAGATATTTTTATTAACTAAAATTATAGAACAACAAACACTAGGTATAATAAAATTATACGGCTATACGTTAGGCACCAAATGTTGGATAGTTTAAAATTTTATACTATCCCCTCCCCTTTTTAATAGTTTGGTAATAGAACCTTTTACTTTTAGATCTTATACTATATAATGCATTAAACGAGACCTATGTTTTGCTTCAAAAGTAACAAATATGGCCTCTTCAAAAGTAATTCCACTTTATCACCTTTGGAGAACACTATCATATTTAAAGGTGATAAAATACACACATTTTTTAGGTGCCCAAATAATATCTTTATATAATATTCGAACTCGACGTAACATATTAGATACTTGTTGTGTTGCTCACTAGGATTTCATAATTTGGTTTATAATAAAGAACGATACTAACGTTTCATTAGTCTCATTTCCAATCGAGATTGCAGCCGGCTATCCAAACATGCTAATAAATTTACTCTGGATCAGAAATTATATTCAGATTAGATTTCAGACAATGCAGTGTAAAATTCAGAGTATAGTCTCAAACTTCTAATTCATAAACACTTTTTTTTTCAGCCGTAAAACAGAGTAAAACGTGGTTGTTGTATTCTATATCTGTATCAACGTACTTGGCTAAGTCTTCGAGTTGAATTTGACAATTCTATTCGTTAATTAATTGTCGTATGAGCATTAGCGTTGGCTTATAAGCAAATCAGCATGAGCAACAATGATGGCGGACGGGGAATATGATAAGCATGAGCAAGAGAGGAGAAGAATATCGTTATTTTACCAAACTATCAATAATAATGTATCAAACCAAATTAAAATCCAAAAGATCAGCTATGGTAGATAAATATAACCCTCATGCATTTTATTTAACTATTGTAGTAATTATTTGGAGAAGGTCCATTGCATGAGACAGAACACTTAATTGAATTGTACTCTAGACAAATGGAGTGGCTATTCACCCATTCAAACTAGTTGTTGTCATACCAGAATTGCTTTTGAAGATAGTCAATTGTCTTCTTATCCACCTGGAAAGCTTTGGTTAGAACCTCTTCAGAGATAGGTGGCTTTGATCCAAACACAGCATTGGCAATAGTGATAACTCCTGGATTTTGGCTGCTAAGAGCAGCAATGGCAACAGCATTGCCATAGCCCACATTTAATTGAAAGTGAATGAGACCAATTGGGAACACAAACACATCACCCTGGTTGAGCACTTTGGTGAAAAGACGGTTGGTATTGTTTTGATTGGAAGTGACAAATCCAACCAAGAGAGTGCCTTCAATAACAATAAGAATCTCTGTGCCACGAGGGTGAGTGTGAGGGGGTTTAAGCCCTTAGGTGCAAAATCTATGCGAGCGAAGGATATGCCAAGTGTGTTTAGTCCAAATAGTTCATTAACAGACACAGGTGTCACTTTTGAGCCAAGCTTGTTGACCGTATTTCCAGGGTCAACATGTTTGAAGAAATCATTAGTGACAAGTTTGGGATCTTTGCAGAATTTTCCATTCACAAAAACTGCAAATTAAGAAGACAAGGTTTTTATGCAAAAGAAATTTGTCAATTATGACTATTCTTGAACGTTATCTAAATGAGAAAGTAGAATGAAATTTAAGTATTAAGACTTACTAGAAACCTAAATGTATACATACCAGCATTTTTGGGATCATTGATTGCCACACAAAAGTCTTGCAGAGGGCTGGGATCATCGGCAGAGGCAATAGAGAATGCCAAAGCCAAGAAGGCAACGAGGAAGTAGACAGCTTTCATTTTGGTTCTCACTATACTTTGTAATAAAGGTGTCTATGTAACTGCCTGATTGGGAGATATGAATTTTGTTGCATGGGAAGCTTGCTATTTATAGGGAGTAGGCGTTGAAGTTTCTCCATGTGGTAAGTAAATTTAACAACTACATGCATGCTTGTTCATAGATTACATTAGACTTGGGAATGAAAATGTTTTTATTTAGTGTGACCCCACCCAATTGGCTTCCCACCCAGTATTTCTGATTGAATATATGGTACTTTAATAATGAGAGTTGTTTTGTGCGTAAGACCTTGTCTCTAGTCTTGAGACCCGGTCGCTGAATTTACTTGGCATTGTTAGAACTTGGACATCAAGTGTTATTTCTTCCAAGCTAATGTATTCGACCGTGGATATATATTATATAAGTAAATTTAACAACTACATGCATGCTTGTTCATAGATTACATTAGACTTGGGAATGAAAATGTTTTTATTTAGTATGACCTCGCCCAATTGGCTTCCCACCCAGTATTTCCGATTGAATATGTAGTCCTTTAATAATGAGAGTTGTTTTGTGCATAAGACTTTGTCTCCATTCTTGAGACCTGGTCGCTGAATTTAATTACTTGGCATTGTTAGAACTTGTACATCATGTTATTTCTTCCAAAATAATCTATTTGACCATATGGATTTATATTATGTCAACAGCAGTTGGGGGAAGAGGGAAAAATTAAAGAGGGAATTAAATTATATTATGTAAAGAGGGAACTTATTATATATAATATTTAAGTTTTATAATATTTTTTTAGAAGCTTAAGCAAATGCTCCTACATTAGCAGACAAGACAAGATTGCTCTTGTGACCCTTTTTTTCAATAATTTCTAGTTTTGCTTTGATCAACATCAAAAACTGATTTTTTTATAACAAAAATGGTTTTGGTCTTTTTCTTTATGGTCGTGAAGAATTGCTCTTGTAAGTCTTTTTTTTGGCCAGAAATTGCTCGTGAGTAACTAATGTCTTAAGTTATTGAATAAACAACATCTTTGATCCTAACATTTTTAATTTGATGTCAATTTGATTCTAACAAAAAAATTTATATCAATTTAGTCATATTATTTTTAATTTTAACTTCAATTTAATTATTTTGTTAGCTTTAAACCTTAAATAAATGACTAAATTGATGCCAAATAAAAAAATATTATAATTAAATTGATATTAAAGTTTATTAAGACTAAGTTGATGTAAAAATTTTTGTTAGAATCAAATTGATGTCAAAATTAGAAATATTAGAACTAAATTGATATTAAATTTTTTTTTATTTACTGATATTTAAAATTTTATTAAGATCAAGTTGATGATAAATTGAAAATGTTAGGTCATAAAGATTGCTTATTCTAGGTTATTCTTAGCCGAAATATAAAGTGTGTGTGTGTGTGTATATATATATATATATTTGCATATATCGATAAATACAGGGATCGTGTTGCACATTTTTAAAATTTAGGGTCTAATTCACACGACCAAAAGTTTAAGGGGGTAATTTGCTTTTTTCCCTAAATAAAATAATACAAATGACCAACATCCAAATCGTGGCAAGAGATAATGTTTACTCTTGTTACCTGATAATTATACTTACCTCATTGGTTGTATTAACGAAACTGAGTAGTTAGTTAGTTACATGATTTTCAGTTTTTCTGTTGTAGTTTGCTAGCTATAAGTTACAATTTATATAAGCTACACTAGTGTATTGCATTAAGTGAAATTCACCATAATCACAACACGTGCATTCAGTCATAATCTTTCACTATTTTCTCCTACACTTTTCTCCATTTTTCTTTTGCTCCTAAGCTTGCTATCATCTTAATTCTTGCTGAGCTTCTCTTTAATTCCTTGAGCTGATACCAGTTTCACGTGGTATCAGAGCTCTTGCATCTTTGAATGGGCTCTGCTGTTGCTTTCCTTGCTAATTGTGCATTCTTTGGTAAAAGTTCTTGGGAGTTTTAGCAAAGCTTGTTGAGTCTTCCAATGGGAGATCAGAAGCAAACTTTAGTGGTGAATCCAACATCAACATTTGGTGCATATTCTACAACAGACATTCAGAATCTGGCGTTGCCTATGAGTCAAATATCAATGCTGCAAGCTCAAATGGCCAAGACAAGTGCCAATCCAGTGACAGATCCGTCAAGCTCGTACTATCTTCATCCTAGTGAGAATCCTAGTACCCTTCATATTACTATACTTTTAGATACCAAGAATTATCATACTTGGGCAAGAGCTATGTGGAGAGCTCTGAAATCAAAGAATGAACTCAAGTTTGTAGATGATTCTTTCAAGAAACCAGAGAAAGATGATCCTCTCTTTGAGGCATGAGATCGGTGTAATACATATACGTGTTCTCTTCAATGAGGATAAGTTTCCCTTCAAAGACGACTTTGGTTTTATCACAAGTAGTGCAGTAAAGTCCCCTCCATGCACCTGATAGACTGCTTGTCATTCCCTTAGTGCCTCCTGTCACACCAAATTCAACACCTCTTCCACTTGCAGCACCTGCGGCTCCTATCTCTATTCCTATATCAGCTATTTAGATTGATCTTCCCATGGATTTTGAATTTTCTCAGCATCCACCGCACCTGTACAGCCTTCCAACCCTGCTCCTCCTACCACTGAGAAGTATAAGGCAGCTAATATACTGTCAAATCCAAACTTGTCGAGCACACCATGACTGCTTGGGCTAAGAATGGGACTCACAAACCTAAGGTGTTTACTGCTAGTATGACACCTACTTCAGCTAAGCAAGCTTTGGCTACTCCTCATTGGAAACAAGCCATGGATGAGCAATATGGTGCATTGATGAGAAACAATACCTGGAAGCTAGTCCCTTTACCTTCAAGAAGGCAACCCATTGGCAGCAAATGGGTCTTTAGAGCTAAATATAACCAAGATGGATCTTTACAAAAGCTAGTGTCAAACTTGGTAGCTTGTTTTCAAGCCTTGGTAACATGCTCTTGGACAAAAGTCCATATATGCAACAAGCCACATGCTCTTTGTTAAGATTGCAATTCTTGATTGGTTGTGCAATTTTGGTTTCTCTTTAACAAAATTGGTGAGCATCATAAGAGCACCGAAAAATCATTATCTGAAGGTTGAAAATCTTGGCACATATAGCTATATAAATAGAGCTTTATTTTCAACACTTGAAGTACAACCAAATATCCATCATCTCCTTACTTCAGTGTAATAGAGTAGAATTATGTGCTCCTTGTGAGTTCTTCTCTTCTATGAGTTGAGAGTATACACCAGTGAAAAAAACCTGTTAGGTATTTTGGGTGTATTTGGGATTTGATTTTGAGTGGGATCTTACCACTTTTGTATCCCTATTATTTGGGGTTTGGGTTGAGTGGAGTGTATCCACCTTTTGTATCTTCATCATATTTCGATAGTGACATATTTGATTGTCGCCTTCCAGTGCACGCAGGCTTTAAGCCAAACCACGTTAATCTTTTGTATCATCTTTGCATTATGCTTTCATATATTTATTTTACACTACTCTATTTCTTTTGGCCGCCATTTCACAACAACTAGAATAGTGGCCCAGGGTTTCAATCAAAGACCGGGATTCAACTATACAAAGGTTTAGCTCCCCTTGTTGCTGAACCATGTCATGGATCAAGAATCTTCTCTATGAGCTGCACCATTCTCCTGTAGTCACTCCTCAATTGGCTTTACTATGATAACTTGAGTGCTGTACTCATGGCTGCCAACCCTGTTTTCCATTCTAAGTCTAAACATTTTGAATTAGATTTGTCCTTTGTTAGAGATCATGTTACAAAAGGCAGAATTCTCATTCATCATATCCCTTCTGATCATCAAGTAGATGATATATTCACTAAGTCTATCTCTTCTACTTTATTTTCTAAATTCAGAGAAAAACTCAAGATTGTGGATCCTCAATCCGTGAGTTTGAGAAGGTGGGGTGTAAGGTAGAAGAGAAGTTAGTGAATATCAGTTAGTTCAGCCATTGAGTTAGAGTCACTTAGTTTGTTAGATAGTCATTAGCTCACACGTGCTATATCATGTATGATATAAATAATCCTCTGTAACTGATCTCAAGCAATTTCAGAACTTTCATTCTCACACTGTCAGCTCATTGCTCTCTTCTTCTTCCGCTCTTATCTCTTCCTCTATCACCATTGATCAAGCACTAATACCTACAGGCGTGTTTTCAAACTGTGGCAGGGAAGAGAAAGCGTGCAATACACATGTATTAATATTATCGTTTGCCTTTGTACTGCTGTCGTCGATTTGATAATAACCATGATACGGGTTTGATAATTTTCTAATCATGCGTGAATATGTTGGTTAAGTTCATATGGTATAAGTTTATATTATATAATTTACTTTCATTATATATTTGGTGTGATCTATGATAAAATAAAATTATATGATCCTTCTATTTTTAGCCTATAATTATGAGCTAATTAAACTTATCAGGCTTCCTAAGTTTTTTTTTTCTTTTACGGATAAAAGGAGGTGGAAATTTATATAGAGGAACTAATCAACAGGTTCAAAATGGCAAGATTACAAATGCTGTCAGGCACGACGCCTTCTATCTACACCAAGTTTTGATTGTAAGGGCTAATTGGGCAAGTGTAGGAGCTACCTTATTTTCATCTTGTTTCACATGGGGAAATTGAATACTTCTGAAATGTGAAAATAGAGAGATACAAATTTCATTTTTTACTGCATATCATACGGCTTAATTAAACTCGATATGATTCATTTTTCACTGCATTGGATAAAATTTAATTATTCACAATTCTAAATTTATAGTGAATTAGACTCGATATGTTCCATGTGTCTTACGGACTGACTTTGATATGGCAATGCAAAGGGGTTGGTGATAGAGTGTTTATGTGCTTGTGCCCACAAGCTTTACATTACTTTTTGTCTTTTTTGTGGGATGATTTTAATGAAATCTTTTGTTTTTGTTTTTTTTAGTTCTGTTTGTCTTTGTTGAACTATATACCTTGTTCTTTTTTGTTTGCTCGCCGTTATCCTTAGTTGGCTTGAGCTGGTTTATTTATCGAAAAAAAAATTTTAGTGAAATAAATTTCTAACTTTTTTTTTATGTATAAAGATAGGAAAATGCTAAAAGTTACTAAAGCATTTTCTTTAAACGACATGCAAAGAAATTATTCACGTGTTGTTGTATTGTGTATGTTTTGAGGGAAGGCAATTTTTTTCTCTCTCTTCTTTTGACGTTTGAAAGCTTCATGACTTGTATAGGATATATATACCTCCTTTCGTTACCTTTGGGAGAAACTGCTTTCGTACGAATGAGTCATAAAGATATTTTTATTAACTAAAATTATAGAACAACAAACATTAGGTATAATAAAATTATACGGCTATACGTTAGGCACCAAATGTTGGACAGTTTAAAATTTTATAGTATCCCCTCCCCCTTTTTTTCAATAGTTTGGCAATAGAACCCTTTACTTTTAGATTTTATACTATATAATGCATTAAACGAGGCCTATGTTTTGCTTCAAAAATAACAAATATGGCCTCTTCAAAAGTAATTCCACCTTATCACCTTTGGAGAACACCATCATATTTAAAGATAAATATGATAATAAAATACACACCCATTTTTTAAACGTCTAGATAATATCTTTATATAATATTCGAACTCGACGTAACATATTAGATACTTGTTGTGTTGCTTACTAGGATTTCATAATTTGGTTTATAATAAAGAATGATACTAACGTTTCATTAGTCTCATTTCCAATCGAGATTGCAGCCGGATATCCAAACATGCTAATAAATTTACTCTGGATTAGAAATTATATTCAGATTAGATTTCAGACAATGCAGTATAAAATTCAGATTATAGTCTCAAACTTCTAATTCATAAACACTTTTTTTTTCAGCCGTAAAACAGAGTAAAACGTGGTTGTTGTATTCTATATCTGTATCAACGGACTTGGCTAAGTCTTCGAGTTGAATTTGACAATTCTATTCGTTAATTAATTGTCGTATGAGCATTAGCATTTGCTTATAAGCAAATCAACATGAGCAACAATGATGGCGGACGGGGAATATGATAAGCATGAGCAAGAGAGGAGAAGAATATCGTTATTTTACCAAACTATCAATAATGATGTATCAAACCAAATTAAAATCCAAAAGATCAGCTATGGTAGATAAATATAACCCTCATGCATTTTATTTAACTATTGTAGTAATTATTTGGAAAAGGTCCATTGCATGAGACGGAACACTTAATTGAATTGTACTCTAGACAAATGGAGTGGCTATTCACCCATTCAAACTAGTTGTTGTCATACCAGAATTGCTTTTGAAGATAGTCAATTGTCTTCTTATCCACCTGGAAAGCTTTGGTTAGAACCTCTTCAGAGATAGGTGGCTTTGATCCAAACACAGCATTGGCAATAATGATAACTCCTGGATTTTGGCTGCTAAGAGCAGCAATGGCAACAGCATTGCCATAGCCCACATTTAATTGAAAGTGAATGAGACCAATTGGGAACACAAACACATCACCCTGGTTGAGCACTTTGGTGAAAAGCCGGTTGGTATTGTTTTGATTGGAAGTGACAAATCCAACCAAGAGGGTGCCTTCAATAACAATAAGAATCTCTGTGCCACGGGGTGAGTGTGAGGGGGGTTTAAGCCCTTAGGCGCAAAATCTATGCGAGCCAATGATATGCCAAGTGTGTTTAGTCCAAATAGTTCATTAACAGACACAGTTGTCACTTTTGAGCCAAGCTTGTTGACCGTATTTCTAGGATCCACATATTTGTAGAAATCATCAGCCGTGACAAGTTTGGCATCTTTGCAGAATTTTCCATTCACAAATACTACAAATTAAGAAGACAATGTTTTTTATGCAAAAGAAATTTGTCAATTATGACTATTCTTGAACGTTATCTAAATGAGAAAGTAGAATGAAACTTAAGTATTAAGACTTACTAGAAACCTAAATGTACACATACCAGCATTTTTGGGATCATTGATTGCCACACAAAAGTCTTGCAGAGGGCTGGGATCATAGGCAGAGGCAATAGAGGATGCCAAAGCCAAGAAGCCAACGAGGAAGTAGACAGCTTTCATTTTGGTTCTCACTATACTTTTTAATGAAAGTGTCTATGTAATTGCCTGATTGGGAGATTTGAATTTTGTTGCATGGGAAGCTTGCTATTTATAGGGAGTAGGCGTTGAAGTTTCTCCATGTGGTAAGTAAATTTAACAACTACATGCATGCTTGTTCATAGATTACATTAGACTTGGGAATGAAAATGTTTTTATTTAATGTGACCTGGCCCAATTGGCTTCCCACCCAGTATTTCCGATTGATTATATAGTACTTTAATAATGAGAGTTGTTTTGTGCGTAAGACCTTGTCTCTAGTCTTGAGACCTGATCGCTGAATTTACTTGGCATTGTTAGAACTTGTACATCATGTTATTTCTTCCAAGCTTTAGAATAGCTATTATTATAATATTTGAGAGTCATTTCAAGAAAACTATGACACTTGTCTTTCATAGAGCTTTAGAATACACGTGTCTTTCATATAAAAGCTTTAGGACCCACTTTTCTCAACATTTATGTCTAGAGATTTTTTAACTAAATTTATAATTTAATTATTAATACAACAATCAAATGTTATAATAAAATCAAATATTATAATCATTAAAGAAGATTACATGAATATATAAAATTAGAATCATTAAGATATATTCACCGGATTAAGAATCATTAAGATTGAAAAAAAAATAGAATTAAGAATGGATCAGATATAAATATATTGGGATGGAAAAAATATTAATGGTGCCCATTACAATAAAAAATAATGTGATATGAAAAAAAATTGAAAGCCTTAATCATATCAATCACAAACGTGTAACAAAAAAAAAAAATATCAACCACAAACAAAAACTAACTGGTGAGAACCATAAAAACAAAAAGGAAAGGAAAACAAGAAAAAAACTCTCTTTTCAATTGTTTTAGTGTGCTTATACAATGAACGTATACGTGAAGGGGATGCCAAACTATGCTTTTTTTTCAATAACCCTCAAAATCTTCAGAAGCTTATGCTTTCCTTTCAATAACTCAGAATGCTTACAATCTCCCAAAAAGTAGGTTAGATATTCTTTTCAATTAATGCTTTGATTGATTAAGATTTTATATTTTCATCTGATCATGACTTTTTATTTTGTGCTCAGCATTAATCCTAAATCCCTAAACTATTTTAGATTTCGATTGGATTACTATCTTTCTTTCTTCATGATCATGACTTTTTATTTTGTTCTCATCATGATGAATCATAAATCCCTAAACTATTTTAGATTTCGATTAATCTTTCATTTAGGATCGTCATTTTTTTTACCATAAATCCCTAAATTTCTAACCTAATTTTGGATTGTTATTTTGATTGAATCTCAAATTGATTACAATCGAAAATTGCGGATTCTGATTTTTGATTGAATCCCTAGAAAGGGAGATATGCATGGCGGCCTTCAATCTTTCCTATAAATTTTAGTAATTTTTCTTAATTGCTCCCTACCTTTATCCACTTTCTCCCTTTACATTAGTTGTCTAATTCGCACTTTTGCTTGACCTTTGCTTTGATTGTTATGGCAAAACCTATCCATCCTTTGACAAAAATTGCTCCCTGCATGAGTGGAGAGTCAAAGTTCAGGTTATACGGCTATGGACTCTTCCAACCTTTAGCAATCCATTAACCATAAACTCAATCGAAATGGTTTTCATGGATGAGTTTGTAAGTCTCACACAAACTCTAATTTTTGTTTCATTTTTTTATCACTCTTTCTTTAGTTTTGATGTGTGGATACTGACTTCTTTTGATTGTGTTGGCTATAGGGATGTACTATCCATGCTTCTCAGAAGAATTTGGTTAATATGTTTAAATCTCAATTGAAAGAAGGGCATGTTTACATTTTTGCATATTTTGGAGTTGGTGAAAATACCTTATTTTCGACACCCGTCATCAGTTTCGTTTGAACTTCCAACCAGAACTACTACTCGAGTCTAATAGTGATGTCATTCCTCAGTATGGTTGCAAATTTGTAAGCTTTGATGACATATTAAAATATAGAACTACCTTATTTAGTAGGTAATTTCTAAATTTTGATATTGTTTTGTATTGAGTTCTAATACTAAATTTAACTCTTATTTTTATTTGAGTTCTAATCCTGAATGATTCTACCTGCTACATCCATATAATCTTTGTTGTTCTTCTCTTGAATGCTTTAGGTACTATGGGAATGTTAACCGCTGTGGGCAATGTGAGGGAGTTGGATAAGGTGGAAAGAAAACAAAAATGATTGTAATCCAGCTGGAAGTTGAAGGGTATTCTATTTTAATTCTTTATTAATTTTCATCCTTTATTAGATAATCCTATTGTCAAGTATACACTTTCTAATCTTATTTTATTTTATTTTTTTTGTTAGTGTGAAATTGGAGGTTGCTCTTTTTGGGGAATTTGCATGCATGGTTACAAACTTCATGGCAAATGGAGTTGCTGAACAAGTTGTGGTAGTAATACAATTTGCTAGAGTGAAAACATTCCAGGGTATAATCCTTAAACCTACTTATTCTCTAGCCTTAGTGATTTTTACAAAATTTTTATTCGACCATTTTATTACCTTCTTTAATGATCTTAATGCCTTTGCTTTTTTCCATAGGAAATTGTTTTATAGAATGTTATGCATGGTACTAGGCTCCTGTTTAACCCATATATGCAAGAGGTTAGTGCATTCAAAAATAGGTTAGTAGATGTACATAATCTACTTGGAAAATTGAATTCAAAGTGATTATTTTGATTTGTATTTTGTAATTATTCACTTTCACTGCATAATGACATGTCTTCTATTTTTTCAAGTGTGGTTGCTGCATCATTTGAATCTCGGCCTGTTTCTCTATTGTCTGGTGCTCAATCTTATTCGTTGAAAACGATTTCCTCAATTCAACACCTTCGAAGATGATTGGAGAACTAAAAGACTGTAAAGAGGTTAATTAATTCATTTTGTAAATCTGTATTTTATGTCTCTATTTTATAAAGCATGGATTATTAACATTGACTAATCATTTATATTTTATACCTTCCATTCTTATATTATTATTTATTTAGTTATCATTTAACTGAATATTTACTAGCCAAGATTTTTATTTTGAAGGATGGTTTCTATGTAGTATATGCTACTATTGTTGCCGTCACCAATGATGAGGATTGGTGGTATATAGCCTGCAAGTGCAATAAGGCTGTAACCCTCACTCTAGGATGTATTACTTGTAAAAGTTGCTCCTTTCATGTAATGAATGTCACTTCTAGGTTAGTGCTATAAATATGTTTGTTCTTAAATCCTGCATTAGAAAATTGTTATTTAATCATCAAAATTGATTGCTAAAATTCTTATTTTATGCCTCTATTTTTGTAGGTACCGAATTAAGATGTCTGTCATGGATGACTTAGGGTCCACTATCTTTGTGTTATTTGATCGTGAGGCATCTTATATGCTAAACATGCCATGTTCACTCTTGCTAGAAAAAACTGAAACAATATGTTATAATCCCTTTAATATTACAAATGTTATAATTTTTTTTGTCAAGATGAGCTGTTAAGAATTTTGCAACTATATTGTATAAGGTTGAGTTGGTGGAGCATTCTTTTATTCTTTTTTTATATATACAAATTTTATGAAGAGCTCCTTTCTATTTGGTAAGCCTTTCACTTCTGAAAAATCGTAGGACCATCAGCAAACTATTGAGCATCCAAAAGAGTTTGAAGAGTATCTGATTCAGAAGAAATTTCTCTTCAAAGTTGAGGTTAAGACAGGGTTCAAAAGCCATCTTGAACCTTCATTTAAGGTTTCAAAGATATGCCTTCATTTAAGGTTTCAAAGATATGCCATGATACACACAGGTTATATCTAAATTTTTAGACATGGTTAGAACAAATTCTGAAAAATCAATTGTTGAAATATCCAATCACTATTACTCACCTGAGGATGCCTTCCTCAAGATTACACCTAGGAAGACAATTGAAGAACTGAAAGACTGTAAAGAAGTGTGTTCCTTTTTAGCCTATGCTATTTATATTTATTTAATCTTAACACAGTTTCAGATTTAAATAATATTTTTTTTGTTCATAAATAGAAAGTTCAAATATTAATGCACTCTCTTTTGTGTTGGGTGTTTTTTTATCATCCCACCCAGTATTTCCGATTGAATATGTGGTACTTTAATAATGAGAGTTGTTTTGTGCATAAGACTTTTTCTCAAGTCGCTGAATTTAATTACTTGGCATTGTTAGAACTTACACATCATGTTATTTCTTCCAAAATAATCTATTCGACCATATGGATTTATATTATGTCAAGAGCAGTTGGGGAAGGGGAAAAATTTACAAGCAATTGGGTCACACACGGACCTTCACTAATTTATAGTCACAAGGAAAAGAGAGTGTTTTAGATTTAACTTCTCATCAAAGGATCAAATGGCAATCCAAAATTATAATATTGTTCCCTTATATAGTGCCAGCACCCAATTATTAAATGGGTTAAAAAATTTAATTATTTTGTTTGAATTTCAGATATAACAGTTTTTATAAATTTTAAGTCTTCTAGAACCATAACTAACCCAATCTTATCTTTTTTTAATTGAAAAAAATCTGCATCAAATCGTCTGGTTTCTAATAGAGAGTAACAGGTGAGTTATCTGATCTCAATCAGATATTAATAGGCTACAGAATTTATTCTCCTTCCCTCTATAAATAAAGACCCATTGCAAAACACAAAAGAAAAGGCTGAAATTCATACCGTCATCATTCTTATTTTTCTTAATCACACATTCATTACTCTATTGACGTGGTGTCCACGTCACACCACGTTAATATGTCACACAAATACCACGTACGGATCTCCTTTTGATTAGGTTCATATTTTTTTTGTTGTTGGTGCATTCTTGTCTTTCGCTTGTTTTTGTGTTTAACGTTACTTTGAGTCCTTTTGAAAGATTAATGATTGTTTTGGCTCTTTTAATCTTCTTTTCAAATGCTATTTCACATTTTTCATCTCCATTATTCATTTTGTTATTAATTGTGTTGTGAAATGGCGGATTCAAAAGGCGAAACGGAATGACTCAAAAATATGCGGAAGCATAAAATAAATGATACCGGGAATTTCTATGATTCGGCTTAATGCCTACATCCATGGGCAAATGCGACAACTAAATATTTCACTTGAAAATATGATAGAGATACAAAAATTGACTCACTCCACTCAATCTAAATCCCAAGTACACCTAATATACCTATTAGTATTTTTTTCACTGGTATACTCTCAACACACAAAAGAGAAAAACTCATAAGGAACAAATAATTCTTCTCTAGTACACTAAAGTGAGAGACACTTGGTTTTTCTCTTCGTTTGATGTTTAAAGTGCTGCAATGTATTGCTCTCTTATAGAGCTTCAGGTGCCAACATTTTCAAACTCTTTTACAAAATTTCCATTTTGGTGCCGCCTAACTTCATCTACAAATTTAAAATATTAGCCACCCATGTGCTAATCGAAAGAGTGTTGGACTTTTGTTCATTGGCTTTGAAAAGCAAGTAATCAACTTTGACAAATCTCCACCTTGGCTTGATTTTTTTTGTTCATCAATCTTTAAGTTTCTAAAGTCGTCTTCTCTAGTGTGCCCATGAAGGCAGAATCACATATTGCGAATGCCAACTAAGTCCAAGCAATGCTTGAACTTAGTAACAGTGATTGACTTGGTCAACATATCTCCTGGATTGTCTAAGGTACCAATTTTCTTCATTACAATGGCACCTTGAGAAATAATCTCAAATAAAATGATATTCTGACATCAATATATTTGGTTCTCTCATAATACATTTGATTTTTAATCAAATGTATGGCACTTTGGCTGTCACAATGAATAGTTGTAACATCTTGTTCCAAGCCCAAAATGTCTACCAAACTTCTGAGCCAAATGGCTTCCTTCACCACTTTTTGCTACCATGTATTCGGCTTTTGTGGTGGATAATACAATAGTAGACTGTAAAGTCGCTTTCCAACTAATTGCACTACAGAGAGTGAAGACATATCCTGTCAGAGATATCCTTTTGTCAACATCTCCAGCACAAGCAACGTCAATGTAACCCATAACACTACCACCAGTGCTAGAATTCCTGTCAAATACTAAGCCAACATTTGTCTTACCTTAAATATATCGAAGTATCCATTTCACTGCATCCCAATGCATCTTGCTAGGATGCCCCATATATCTACTAACAACACTAACGACATGTGAAATATCTAGATGAGTGCATACCATAGAATACATTATGCTTCCAACTATACTAGCATAGGGAACATGTGACATATCTCCTCCTCTTCAACAGACTGTGGTGAATGGCTGATAATCTGAAATGCTGCCAACGGATACTCACAGGCTTTGCATTTTGCATCCCAAAGCGCTGAAGTACTTTTTCAATATACTTCTTCTGAGACAAATATAATTTGCTAGCACGCGATCCCTATGAATTTCCATGCCCAAAATCTTCTTAGCTACACCTAAGTCTTTCATTTCAAATTCACCACTAAGTTGCTCCTTCAGCTTCTTAATCTCAGACATACTCTTAACGCAATGAGCATGTCATCAATATAAAGTAACAAATAGACAAACGAACCATCTAGAGCTTTCTGGTAAACACAATAGTCATAGTCACTCCTTGAGTAACCATGACCTAACATGAAAGTGTCAAATCTCTTATACCATTGGCAAGGAGATTGTTTTAAGCCATATAATGACTTTTTTAAGAGACAAACGTGATCCTCCTTGCCTTAAATAATGAAACCTTCTGGCTAGTGCATGTAGATCTGTTCTTCAAGCTCACCATGGAGAAAAGTTGTCTTGAAATCGAGCTGTTCAAGCTTTAATTAGTCAAACAATGCAACCATAGCGAGCAACACCCGAATGGAGCTATGTCTTACAACAAGAGAATACTTCATTGAAGTCTATTCCTTCCCTTTGGCTAAAACCTTTTGCAACTAAGTATGCTTTGTCCGAGCCGGTTTAACTTCAGGGATCTTTCCTTTTCTTGAAGATCCATTGCAGCTAACAACTTTATGTCCTTTAGGTAGTTTCACTAACTCCCAAGTCCGATTCTTATGAAGAGACTCCATCTCTTCACTCATTGCAGCAATCCATTGTGCAGACTCTTCACTTGAGATATCCTCATGATATATGGTAGGATCTTCTGATTCCATATCCTCGTCACTAATAATGCAAAAGAGACTATGTATGTATGACCATACCTCTCTGGTGGTTTTGTTTGTCTCTTTTCTCTATCTCTTAGTAAGGCCTAATGTTGCAACTGTTTTCGTGCATCTATGGCATCTACAATATCTTGTTCTTCTTCTTGAATGGGCTAATCAGAGGCATCTTCTTGCATCTGCTTTGGTGGTTTAGGTTCAAACTCCACACTGCTTGCTAATATCTTGGTCTTTTTCTACATCGCCAATCTCCTTTTTCAGATGAAGCATGGATGATTTATTGAACTTAACATCTCTTCTGATTATGAATTTGGATGACTTAGGTTTAGTGCACCATAATCTATAACCTTTCAAACTAGTTTGATATCCAAGAAATATGCATTTTATTGCCCTTCGCTCAAGCTTTCCATCATCTATATGAGCATATGCAGGACAATTGAAAATTCTTAGATTCGAGTAATCAGCAAAAGCACCAGACCATACCTCAATAGGAGTCTTCAAATCGATCCTAGTTGACAGAACTGATTCACCAAATAGCAAGCCAGATTGATAGCTTCAACCCAAATTTTTTTAACAAACCAACATTAGAGAGCATACAATGAGGCCTCTCCAAAAGAGTTTTGTTCATGCATTCTGCTACTTCATTTTGTTGAGTCTTCGCACAATATGATGTCTTACTATGCCTTCATTTTCAGAACTCGTTAAGCTGATCTTCATAAAACTCCAAACCATTATCTTTTCAGAGGGCTAGATTTTCTTCCGTTCTGGTTCTCATAAGCGCTTTCCATTTCTTGAAAGTATGGAACACACCATTCTTGTGTTTCAAAAATAAACCCATACCCTCCTCAAGAAATCATCAATGCACGTCAATAGGTACCTAGCACCATCTTTGACGGAATGGCAGGGCCCATAAATCAGAGTGGATGTAATCCAACTGCCCTTAGTCCTAGATGGAGCCTGAACTTGACTTGGTCTCTCCCATAGACATAGTGTTCACAAAAGTCAAGCTTCCCAATTTTGTGATCACCTAACAAGCCGCGCTTGTTCAAAGTTGACATTCCTGTTTCACTCATATGCCTTAGACGCATATGCCACAAACGAGTAGTTTCTGAATCTAATTCAGATGAAGATGATATCGAGGTAGCACCAGCAACTATACTTCCTTGAAGTAAATAAAGGCTGTTGACCAACTTTCCTTTTATCACAATAAGAGCTCCTTTGGAGATTTTTAAAACTCCACCTTCAATAGAATACTTATAACCTTGAGAATAAAAAATGCCTAAGGATATAAGATTTTTCTTCAAGTCTCATATGTCCGAACATCGTCAGCGTTCTCACAACTCCATCATGCATCTTGATTTGGATCTCCTAGTGCCAATGACCTTATAGGGCATATCATTCCCTATAAGGACAACACCACCATCTATTGACCGAAAAGTTGTAAACCAATCCGATTCTGACACATGTGGTAGGAATAGCCAGAATCAAGCATCCAAGTGTCACCTATTGATCTGGTTGATCCTGAGAACATTATTAGTACTTTCAGCAACACTTGCTCATCACTTGAAGCTTTGTCCTTTTTGTCTTTGAGCCTTGACATCATTTCTCCAATGTGCTTCTGCAATATCGGCACTGCCTTACAATGTCTAGACTTAGATCTAGACTTTCCTCTGCTATTCGATCCAATCTCCTTTGACCTCCCTTTGGCAACTAGGCCAGATGCAATATCATCACAACGCAGTATCATGCTTCATTTTGTCACGACTTAAAAGTTCAGATTTAACCTCATCAATTTTGAGGCTTTCACGACCATATATGAGTGTTTTACGAAAGTGCTTGCAGGAAGGAGGTAAAGAACAAAGCAACATCATTGCTGTTGCTCACTTGAAAATGTGTCGTCCATATTTTTCAAATCTATGGCGAGTGACGTGAACAGCTATGTAAGACAGATTGATGTTCCTTCTGCCATACGTAGCATGTCCAGACATTGCAACACACAAGATGATTGGCCACCGTCTTTGTCATATATAATGACTCTAACTTGGTCCACAAAGATTTTGTTGTTTTCTCTGAAAGGACCTCCTCAGCACATCGTCTGTAATGCATAACTGAATAATAGAAAGAGCTTTTGATTGGCATCTTCCCATTCAGATTTCTTCATTGTCTGAGGCCTCTGTCAAAAGTGCTACTTTTACACCTTGCGCTATAATAACAGCCATTATACAGACCTTCCACATTCCAAAATTAATGCGCCAATCAAACTCCTGAATATCAAATTTTATCGTAGACATTTTTAAACAAATTAGCCAGACCTCTATAAGAGCTTGATACCAGTTTGTTGTGAAATGGAGGCCCAAAAGGTAAAGGGAATGGCTCAGAATAAGTATGCATAAGCGTAAAATAAATGACACAGGAATTTACGTGGTTCGGCTTAATGCCTACGTCCACGGGCAAAGGTGACAACCAAATATTTCACTATGGAAATATGATAGGGATACAAAAATGGACTCACTCCACTAAACCAAAATCCCAAGTGTAACGCCTCAATTTTTCTTGTTGTACAAAATGACCAAAATACCATTGGGTCATTTTTACACAAGATTAAGGCCAAAATAGTCCGGGCCATCCTCAATAAGATATTTTGACATTAGAGTAAGATTATATGAGGATTAAATAGCAATTTGTGTAAAAATCGCAATTTTTTATTTTCTCATGTACAAATGACCAAAATACCCATGAGGTCATTATTGCAGGAAATCAAGGACGGTTGGTCTAGGCTACTCTCAAGGGTTGGTTTTATGTTTGAAGGGGATTACTTGTGTTATGAATAATGTTAGAGGTGAAAATCTCAAACCCTGATTTTTCCATGTGCGAAATTACCAAAATACCCTGGGGTAATTTAACGCAAATTAACGGAAGCTGAACCTGATCATCACCCAGAAGTTAGAAAATGTTAATTATAAAGGATATATGATATCTGAAAATGTTAGGGTGGTTCAGAGGAGTTTTTATGTAAAATTACCATTTTGCCCCTAGGTAGTGCTAAATGAGCTTATCAAGTAAATATATGCAATATTAGACTTTAATTAAAGAGAAATTAATTTTATTTATTAACCTTGAGTCAAAATAATTATTTGAGGTAATTTTAAAGTCTAAGATTATTTTAGGGAAGTTTAATTTCCTTTTTTAATTAAAAGGGTTCATAAGACAAATAATATTAAATATAAATTAGTGCATTATCTTTCTTTTTCTTAAAAATTAGGATATATTTTGGATTTATTTTTTTTTTAGATTAATTGAGCACTAAAAACTCCACTACAAATGTAGGCTATTCTTTAATCATGTCTTGGAGCATCTTAAATACTTCTTTATTAACCACCTACACTACATTATTATTTATAATCCACTACCAATTAAACACACATCAAATACATGTCCTACCACTCACAAAAATTGAAAAATTACTCCCATTATAGCCATGAAGGTGCCTCACCGCCCAAAAGTCCTATATATATGTGTGTGTGTGTGTGTTTTTCCAAGTCTAATACACACACAAACGCGCATTCTTTACCATTTGCATTTTTGGTTGAAGTCTTGCTCACTAAATTGGCCAAAAATCCTCTCTCTTTCTCTAAACTCAAAGCTCTCTTCCTCTTCCTCCATCACTTCCAAGAGACTCCATTCTCAACCTCCATCCAAGCTCTCAACTTCAAACCAACACATATCCACTATAGATAAACTCCTAAACACATAATCTTTCCATTCCAAGACACAAGATCACAAGAAAAATCCTTCCTCCTTTTTCTTCCTTTTTGGCCAAGATCATCATCATCATCTAGAGAATATTTTTTGTCTTCTCTTTAATTCAAAAAAGATCAAGCTTTCACTTTTGTAACAAGAAACAACTTGGTAGGGATTTTATTTCATGTTCTTTCTCTTATTCTTCTCTTATATTTTTCGATTATTTTGATTGTTAATGACCATGGCTTGATGATGAGGAATCATGGTGGTGGTTGTAGATCCATCATATAATTAACCTCTAAAGCTCAAGATTTGATTTTTTTTGTTAAAAGATTAATGAAAAAATTGTGGATTTTCTTTGGATTGTTTCTTTTTGAGCTTGATGATGAGTTCAAGAAATAAGGTTCTTGGAACGATAGTAATAAAGGACTCTAAAGCTCACTTCCTTTTTGTTAAGATTATTTGGGGTTAAAGAGTTTCGTTCTCTAAGAGTCTTGAGTTTTGAGCTTAACAAAATATAAAATGAACTTGCATCCATGTTTATGTTTCAAGCTCTCGCATACCATGTTTAAATTCCAAGACTTGCATATCATGTTTAGATTTTAAATTATCACCTTAATTTTTGAAGATAATAATATGGACTTGCATATCATGTTTAGATTTCAAGTTATCACCTTAATTCTTGAAGATAATAATATGGACTTGCATATCATGTTTAAATTTCAAGTTATCACCTTAAATCTTGAAGATAATAATATGGATTTGCATCTTCATGTTTAAATTACAAGTCTTGCATATCATGTTTATATTTCAAGTTATCACCTAAACTTTGAAGGCTTAAAAATGAATTGCATCTTCACATTTATATTTCAAGTCTTGCACAACATATTTATAATTTCAAGTTATCACCTTATAATGATGAAGATTAAGAATGAGATTGCATGGTATGTTTATGATTCTAGTTATCACCTAAATCTCTAAAACTTAAGACTTGCCTCTTTTATCTTAAATAGAAATTTTGATCATGGACATATCTCAAATATATGATTTTCGGTCTTATGAGAATCTTGGAATTGAAGTTGGTTTTATTTTATTTTGAGGCTTGAATCTTGTCTTTGATATGCACTAAGAATTTTTTTAAAGAATTAGAAATTCAAAAGGGTTACAAATATGATTTTCTCAAGTTTTTAGAAGTTAAAATTATGGTTACTGATTTGATTTAATTAAACCTATAAGGTTACTGTTTGGTAATGTTTAAATGTGTAAAAGTTACTAATAATTGTCGTAAAAATTATTTTTAGCATTTTTGGGAAGAACTAGTAACTAGAAAGGATCAAAATTGTAATTTTATGAAGCTTTAGAAAATTAATTTTCTTATACTATTTATTTTGTTTTTATTGATCATACTGTTCACACACATAAGAATTAATAATATTTGTTGTAAAAATTGTTTTTAGTATCTTAGATATATAAAAGAGTAATTAGAAATGTTAGTTTGAACCGTTTTGTAAAATGCGAAAAGTTATGTTTTGAACTATCAATTATGTAATTTCGATCAAATGGTTTTAATTATCGTGAGTAATGATTGTTGAATGTGTCCATGTATTCAAAATACCATTTATGATGTTTAGAAAAAGTTTTAGAAGCTTTGTCATTTGTTAAGTGTTAAAAATGAGCAACTTTGCACTTTGACCCCTAAAGAGTAACAAAATTTGGTCTATGGCCCCAAAAGTTTTTTTTATGATGAGTTTAAATGATTTCTAAGTGTTATGGGTCTCCTAAAAATATAGATTAATTTTAAGAATCATTAGTTTGAGAAAATGTGTTAAAAGGAAAAATTACACTTTGACCCGTAATCTTTGAGAAATTACAGTTTTGACCCTTTGGGGTCTAAGTGTAAATATTGATAATTTGATAAGGTCAATATGAATGATGTCTTATGAAAACCATGTTCATGTGTTAAAGTTGAAAATTATATGACTTGTGATGCATACTTATGTGATCAATTACACGATGATTGGTGGCATGTTATATTGAGGTGCATTATTTAAGTGTTCTATGAGCGTGAGATATTAAAGGATAAGTTATGATTATATGTTCAGGCTTGCATCTCTAAATAATATGCTAAGATTGAAAGGTGACATAAGACACATGGAAATGATCCTTCAGACTCTAGGTATTAATGGTTATAAAAGGTGATCCAATAAAGATCATTTAGACTTTAGGAATTAATGGTTATGAAAGGTGATCCCATGCCCCCTATCCCATACTCTAGGAGTTAGGAACTTAGATTATCAATAGGATAAGTATAGACTAGTGACGACTAGATAGTTATGTATGAGCTCATAACCTAGAACTCTCAAGAGGAGAGAAAATATATGGTGGCCTACATGAAAAGAGAATAAGAAATCTAAGTCACCTAAAAGAAATAATCATGTTAGAAGGATATACACATGTTCTTTATGTCATGCCTATTTGTTGTGTATCCTATTATATCTTGCATATGGTATTGACATGCATTCATGATATAGTATGTTGCATTCATGACATTAGGATTCATGCTAAAAGATACGGGTCTCGGCTAATGGTATTTGGAACTTAATGAATGAACCTTATATATGCTCACTATTTTCATAATGAAACCCAAGGTTCCTGGGGCGGTGATGATAACACATATTTAAAGGCAAAAGCCCTACTGAGATTCTTTTATAAGTTTCTCATTCCTCTTCATTTCTTTCCATCTCGTCTTCAGAGGTTGATGGCGATGTCCGTGGATATCCTTGAGATATGGTGTAGGAGTTACACTATGGTCCATAATAAAGTAGTAAGCTGAAGCCGATATAGTCCTTCCTAATACAAGACATAGGAGTTGTCTCGTCTTCTTACATGTTAATAACTTAATTTCTAGTAGACGTGCACCTCAAGAGGTTTAGCTACATCATAATTACGCTTGGCTTTTGAATTATTGTATGCTTAAACTCTATAGATGGACTCAGTACAATTGATATGGTATTATATTTGTAGAATATTTCTACACTGTTATTATTATTATTATTATTTGACATGATATTTAAATTCAATGCTATGATATGATGATGTTCTCAGTTTATGCTATATTATGTTCTAATTTACATGTATTGCTATGGGATGGATAGTTAAGAATATGTCGATGATATGTACTATTATTAAATGTTATATGATGAATATTTATACTCTATAACTTATACATGAATGACTCATAGTTTGGTGTTATGATAAAAAAAAATGGGTCATATTTTCCATAGACTTATTCTCAAAAGTTTAAAATAAAGAAAAGTTCTGAGACAAAAGAGTAACAACTAACAATTAACCATTATGCATCTTAGGCATATTATGTTAAAGTTAGGGTGTTACACCAAGTACACCCAATATACCTATTATTATTTTTCTTTGTGTATACTCTCAACACATAAAAGAGAAGAACTCATAAGGAACAAATAATTCTTCTCTAGTACACTAAAGTGAGAGACACTTGGTTTTTCTCTCCGTTTGATGCTTTTGAAGTGCTCAATGTATTGCTCTCTTATAGAGCTTTAGGTGCCAACATTTTCAAGCTCTTTTACAAAATTTCCAATTTGGTGCTACCTAACTTCATCTACCAAATTGAAAATATTAGCCACCCATGTGTTGACCGAAAGAGTGTTAGACTTTTGTCCATTGGCTTTGAAAAGCAAGCCATCAATTTTGACAAATTGTTTGTCATGGTTTTCATTTATTTGTTAGGTTTTGCTTCATTCTTTTATTTTGATCTTAGTCTAAGCAATTTGATGTGTTTAAAGTTCTTCCACTTGGGATATAAACTTTGTCTGTTGGCCATTCCTTTTACGAAATTCGAACGTTGATTGTTGAATTTTATTTTCTCATAAACATTCTCATGAATAAAGTTAATCAACATACATTTATTTTTTAAAAGAACAATGTGACTTTAAATTTCTCAATGCACTAGAGGATATATAGGAGGATATTTTTTGTCAAATCAAAATTTCTCAATGCACTAGAGGATAGCATTTTTTGGTACATCCTCCCAAAAAACAAAAGTTTTGAAACGTTTAAGGGAGTGACTATTCCTAAATGGTTAATGCCACTCCCACTTTTAATAACAAAAGTACCCTTTTTTTTCTTTGTAAATCAAAATAGTCATATTTATCATTTTTTATACAAAAGAGAAGCTCAAACCACTCATAGAAGGGGAGTTGCAAAAATCCCACATACAAAAGCATGATACCCAATATAGAATACCATGACCAGCAATCAGATCCAAAGAAAAAAATAACAAGATAAACATGAAAATGAAAAAGACTAGAAAAAATGAACAACTGCACGTATAGCTGCTAGTAAGGCTAAAGTCTTCACTGAGCCATGGACAAGCATAGCTATTAGATGCATCATCTATCGCATGTCATCCAAAGCACGTATCAAGCATTCTTTTTATAAACTTCGGGTCACAAAGAAAAACCAAGAGTAAGCAGCAGCAGAGCCATTCCACAATACAAAAGCTATATCAATCTTGAAAAAATACCAGACTCAAAAAATATTTATGTTTAGAAGCATGCAACCAGAATATATAATACATATAATAGTGTGAACACCATATTTTTATCTTCAACTTATTTATTTATTTACTTTCATTTTTTGTGTGCGTTTGAATTTAAATTTAATTTCAGCTGACTCAAAAATCAAATCAAAATAAGAATCAAATCAAAATCTTAACTGACTCCACAAAAAAAGAAAATAGACCAAAATCTTAACTGACTCAATATCAACTAACTCCCAAAATCTCTTTAATATAGTCTCTATATAATAACAACGCACGGTAAGGAAAGGGAGGAAGCAAAAAAAGAATACCCACTGATATACAGGATTCGTCATTCTCTTATATTGTTTTCATTACCATCATCACAACCTCCCACTTGGAAAAACTAAGTCAGGCCATTTCAGAACCCATCACCATCGCATACAACCACTTGAATCATGCGTCACGGTCATCCTTAGCGCTCCTTTTCTACCATTGTTTCCTCAAAGTCCCACTTCTTCTTTGTTTTCACGTTAAGTGATTAAATAAAGTAAGTTCAATCTTGACTTTTTAGGTTTTAGTTTTATTTTATTAATTTCCTTTTCTTCCTTTTCGGTAGGGCCTGTTTTCTTTTTGTTTTATTTTTTATTTAGGTTTTCTTTAGTCATTTTCTCGGTCCTTTTTTTGGAATCAAGGTATTTGGATGGATCTTGCTTTTAATTCATGCGCGTCTTTTGTTTCCTTTTTCTTCTTTTTTAAATTTTAAAATAAAAATAATTTTTATACGTGCAATAGTCTATAGTCATGATAGAGAGGTGGGTACCTCCTTCATGCATTGTTGAAATGTGAGGGTTTATTGAGTAGTCTAGTGCTAACTTTAATAATTTGTCAATAAAAAATCCATTTTCAAAATTAAAATCAATCAACACACTTTTTATTTTCTTTTTTAATTAAAATTCATCAAACACAGTAATTTTCTACAAGAACGACGTGACTTTGAGTCCTCATTGCACCAGGAGGATACGTCGGCATAGCCAACAACTATCAAGCCAAAATTAATTTTCCTTTAAATTTTGTTCTCTCCTTTATTCTTTGTTTTTATCTATTTATTTATTTACTTATTTATTTTGTATATACTTATAACTTTTAAAAGGGAAAAACAAATATTATCAAGTTATAAATTAATTTGCATAATAAACTCTAAGGTAAGGTCTTTATAGGATGTATTAGGTGTAAGTGAGATTAAATTTTCACCCTTCTCTAAATCATAATTAACTCCAAACTCAAATCTTTTAAAAAAAAAACCAGTTCTATTAGTAATATCATTAGTAAAGACGTATATTAATATCATTAGTAAAGATGTATATTAAACATTTCATAACTAATTTTAGTTTTGAGTCTAATTAATATCGTGAACTTGTTAATCGAAGCTTGAAAGTAAATTCGCAGCCGTCTTCTCCTAGAATGACTTGAATTTTCAAGAGTAATGTTAAGGCAAATATTGTTAGAGTTTTATGGTGATTTTGCCTTCCATTAATTGGTTTGTTAGGCAACGAAAGTAAAAGAAATAAATAAATAAATAACTTCTCTAGTAGAGGAAACAACACAAAATGAAAAATAATATAAGTAAGACAAGTCTTGCCAGAAGGTTACAACAACCCTCCACAAATATTCTTCGCAAAATCCTTAATTTCCCAAGTATTCAATGGCATAAACAACAATCATAAAAGGGGCAACTCCTAAAAACTATTTATATGAATCACTCCCACTTTTGAGTTATAAACCTTACAACTAAACCATGTTTATAGACCAACACTCATGTGATGCAAGACTTTGAATTAAAAGCAAGATTTGTTGGGATTCAATTCAAAATCCCATAACAATATGCAACAATTGCAATGTGGCACTGCTTTTGATTGAGTAATTAGTCAGAAATTTAATGCGAGAGTGAACGAGAAATTAAGGGGCATTGAGACAAAGGAGTAATTTTTATTAAACTCTCAATACCAATGTATTGAACCACGGACAAACCAAATCACAACAAATGTGGTAGATACAAGTTAATCTTCATGCATTTTATTTATTATTATAGATGTATTGCATGAGGCAGAATATTAAGTCAAAGTACAAGGGGAATCAAATGATGATTTATGCTCTCAAACTAGTTGTTGTCATACCAAAATTGCTTTTGAAGATAATTAATTGTGCTCTTGCCCACCTGAAAAGCTTTGGTAAGAACCTGAAGAGATGGGTGGAGTGGATCCAAATCCAGCATTTGCAATAGTGATAACTCCTGGATTTTGACATAAACAGCAATAGCAACGGCATTGCCATAACCCACATTTAATTGGAAGTGGATGAGACCAATTGGGAACACAAACACATCACCCTTGTTGAGCACTTTGGTAAATAGGCGGTTAGTATTGTTTTGATTGGAAGTGACAAATCCAACCAAGAGTGTGCCTTCAACAACTATAAGGATCTCAGAGCCACGAGGGTGAATGTGGGGAGGTTTAAACCCTTAGATGCAAAATCTATGCGGGCTAAGGATATGCCAAGTGTGTTTAGTCCAAATAGTTCATTAACGAGACAGGTGTCACTTTTGAGCCAAGTTTGTTAGAGGTACTTCAGGGTCCACATGTTTAAAGAAATCATTAGCTGTGACAAGTTTGGGATCTTTGCAGAATTTTCCATTGACAAATACTCATATTAAGAAGATGCACATTTCATCAAAATTGAATTAGTTATAATGATGCTTATAATATGAGTTGAAGGAGACATGAAATTTGAGTGGAGTAGAGTTATTTAGACTCACAATATGTGGACACTATGGTGACACACTTTCATCTACTATTGGATAAATGTGAGAAAACTAAATGGGGTCCACATCCATCAATGGGTAGATGGGTGTGTTTACACGATATCCCACACATTGTGACTACAAATAACATTTATCATTTGAGTGATAATAAAATGAAAAATGTCATTTGTCAAGATATGAGGCATTGCGACTCATTTCATTCATCATTGGATAAGATGTGATTCCACTTAAATGTGGTCCACAACCTCAATGATGGATGATGTGAGTTAACAAGTGTCATGTTGTGAGTGCATATAACATAACTCTAATAAAAACTATGTGAGAAATATGTATACATACCTCCACTGGTGTCATTGATTGCCACACAAAAGTCTTGTAGAGGACTGGGATCGTAGGCAGAGGCAAGAGAAGATGCCAAAGCCAAGAAGGCAACGAGGAAGTAGACAGATTTCATTTTACCTCTCAATATACTTTCAAAGAATGGTGTGTATGTAATTACTTATTTGCGAGATGTGAATTTTGTTGCATGGGAAGCTTGCTATTTATAGGGAGGAACCGTTGAAGTGGTTTGCAGTTTATCCTTACTGGAATTAATTAATTCTCTAATTGATGAACCATTCTTTAACAACTATATGCGCATGCTTGTTCAAAGAGCTTTAAACATAAGAAGATGTTCGTACGTTAGCATCAAGACAAATGTTTTTTAGCATGACTTCTCCCAATTGGCTTCCTACCCTATTACTTTAATAATGAGAGGCGCAAGTGTGAAATGCTGAAATTAAAGTTCAGAGTTGTTTAAGACTTGGTCTCTGTTCTTGAGACCTAGTCACTGAAATTTACCGGGCATTTCTAGAACTAGTACATCATTATTTCTTCCAAGTTCATGTATTTGACCCTGCTTGTTGCAGCAGTTCAAAGTTTATTATTATAATGTCAAGAGCAGTTGGGGGAAGAGGGAAAACATTGTGTGTAATTGAGTATGGACCTTCATGTATAATATATAGTCACAAGGAAAAGAAAGAGACCGTTTCAGATGTACCTTGTCATCAAAATGATTGAATGGCAATCCAAAATTAGAATATTGTTTCCTTATAACATGCCCTTATTATACTACCGAATATTTGTTGGACAACAGAACAGTACTATTTCATAAAGATAAACACATTGGAATTAATCAAGTATATATCATTATATACCCTTTGAGGGACGTCGCACAGCCTGTTGTAATTGCTTAGGGCCCTTAAATGATCGATTCCTTTCCTTTTAGTGATAGATATTAGATTTCAAGAAAAAACGCTTCCCATAAGGTAGGGCTTGTAATCAAAAGAACAGAGCTGTTATACTTAAAAGCATTAAAAATTTTCCATGACCGTGACTTCAAATTTTATGAATCGAAGTTAGTTTTGGAGACCTGGAATATTCGAGGAATTATGATTTTTTTCATACCCTATTCCCTTTACAAATGGAAAGGTCACAAGGCCCAAATATTAACATCTTTTGGTACGTCCTGCCAAAAAAATAAATAAAACTAGTTATGAAAATATTTCTTTACATATTCCTTTTGGACAAATATGTAGCTGTGCGTGACAAAAAAAAAAGACATATATGCCGGGCAAATTATAAGGTCTACCATGAACCTCATATTATTAGTTATTAAATGAATACAATTTTTATTGGATTGTTTGATCTACTGATCAATAAATAGGGGTTCCATAATAGATCCAACATATAAGGTCCTCCATGAAACCCACCCATATGCCGTGCTATTTAACCTTCATATCTTCCTTTCCGATAGACATAGTATCAATTACCATTTTTAAGTACCAGTGGACTTTTTATTTTAAGTACAAATTTTAAAATAGTTTTTAAAAATAATTAAAGTAAACTAAAATTAAGGGAAGACAAAAATGCATTAGTGGATAATAATGGTTATTGATAGTTTTAAAGTATAATGGAGGTTATTGAGATTTTCTTTTTATAATTTTATCCATCATTTTTAAAATATGTTAGTGGATTTAAAAGAATTAAAAGACACCAAAAATAATTATGAAGGAGAATCCCTTTATATATTGTATAGATTAACATTATTATGGTGGAATTTCTAATGACAGAATCCACATCTCATGTGTTACTCTGATAACCAAACAAATAAGAGTTTGTTTGGTTTTAGTTTCATTTTTATTTTTAATTTTTTAGATTTTAGGATTTAGTGAACTAAAAATTAAAAACTAGAAATGAAAACCGAAAAATGGATTTTATAGCTTTCACAATTTTTAATAATTTCCTTAACAAAATCTAAAAAACTAGAAAACTAAAAATGAAAAGTGAAAATTAGAAACTGAAATCAAATAAACCCTTCATGTTTGGTTTAGTTTTAAGGATTTTGTGAAGGAAATCCTGAAAGTTGAAAATGAAAACTGAAAACTATAATAAGTTTTCAGAATTTTTAGTATTTCCTTTACAAAATTAAAAACTAAAACTAAAACTAAAACTAGAAACTCAAACAGGCATTATGGGCATGTTTGGTTTCAATTTTTAATTTTTAGTTTTTATTTTCAGTTTTTAGTTTTCAGAATTTTGTGAAGGAAAAGCTAAAACTGAAAACTAGATTTTGTAGTTTTTATAATATTTAATATTTCCTTTATAAAATCAGAAAAACTGAAAATAAAAAGTAAAAATTGAAAATTGAAATCAAACATAGCCCATGTATGCTAGAAAATTCTAGCTATAGAGGTTCGTTGTTTTCACTAACATATACACCTATACTAATGTAGTGCACACACCTTTCGCGAGAAATTACAAAACTATTATAGAAGATAAGATTATATATATATGAAATAGTTTGAAGTAATAAAAACATGCCATGATAATAGTTTAATCTAATAATAATTCAAATAGAAGGAAAAAAAACTGTATTTTAAAGATAGGGAACTTCTTTAGAATGAAAACCATAGGGGTTGTTTGGAAGTGTTTTTGTTTTTAAATTTTTTAAAACTGTTTTAAAAAATAAGTTTCAGTTCATTAAAAAAAAAGAAAAATTTGTTTGGCAATATAACTTTAAAATCAGTTTTATAATGATAAAAAATAGAAAACATGTTTGGATAATTTTTTTAAAAAACAACTTTTAAAACTAATAAAACAAAAAACTGTTTGGCAAATTGTATTACTATAAGTAATAAATTTTAACTATTATGTTTTATAGATAATATTTTTCATACATACTTAATAAATAAAGTCTTAATTCAAATTCCTATTCTAAAAATAATCTTAACACAACTTGATGTCAATAAACATTTATAAATCTATTTATAACCTATACATAATTTTCTTATAGCCACATTCAATTTACAATTTGGTCATAATATCTTGCCATTTTCATTGCAACTTCATCAGTCAATCAAGGGATGGCAAGGAGAGGGAGTACTTCTCCATTCCAAGCCCCAATCTCCAAAATTTTCCCCGTCTTGGTCCCAGGGCAGAGAAAAATTCTTCCATCCTTGATCCCAAGAATCCCATCAGAGAACAAAGAAACCCATTGACAAATTTGAACAAAGAAACACCCTATCAAACAAAAAATTTCAGAACACATAAAGCCATAAACCCATTGACAAATATCTCAACAGAAAGCTTCCAATTCCGTGTTCAAATTGCTCATTTAGATAACCAAAAAAAAGGAACAATCTTCATTCAACAAAATCAAACTTGCATGATTAATTTTTAGTAGGAAATTACACTTGAAAGGAAAATATTCATGTTAAAAATAAGAAAAAGAGAAGAACAAGGATGAACAATGTATTGTGCCTGGGCTTGACCTTGTGGACTGGGCCTGCAAAAGCTAAGATTGAGAGAGTGAGGGTGAAGATCGTCTGAGCTGTTCATAGCCGACGTCCGTTGCTGTTCAAAGCTTCGGTCGCCGTCATCTGTCGGTTAGAACTGGTTCTTCTTCATCGCATTTGCTTGTCATTGCTGGAAGCCATCATCCATCACCAGGAGTCCAAGTCGTCGTTCAGAGTTCCTTCTTCTTCTTCTTCTTTGCGGTTGGAGATCGGGCTCGTATAGGTCGCATTTGCCGATGGATCTGGCTTGCGCTTGCCTGAGGGTGGAGGATCTTGGTTACGTGCACGACCAAGGGTGGAGGAGCTCAGTGCGTGTGGCAGAGGGATGGCCCACCGCCATGTGATTGGCTAGCTTCTTCCTCCTTTTCCTCCGCTTGTGCCACCACCCACAAAACCAAACCCGCTTTCTCTTAGCCGAAGCCCCCCTTTCCTTTTCATCGCCGTTCACCCAGCCATTGTCTCTCTTCGCGCCCGCATATCACGAACGTGAGGATCCCGGCCAGGCGTGCTTGCCAGCTTCTTCCTCCTCTTCCTCTTCTTGTGTCACCACCCCCACCAAACCCAACAGAACCCTAACTCTAATAACTCTGTTCCCATATTTTAACAAATCCCCATCCCCATTTTCCCACTTCCTTAGGATTCGAATGTGTTTGCAAATAATAAAATCATGTTATTACAAATGTGCCACCGTGCTTTACTTGTTTTATAAAACAGAAAGTAGGAAAACATCTTCAAATTGTGTTTTCTATTCTTAAAACCTAGATTCAATTTTTTGTTTTTTAAAATCAATGTCAAAAAACTTCTATCCAAACATGTTTTTTCGTTTTCTTATTTTTAAAAATTAAAACTGTTTTTAAAATAACTTGTCAACGCCAATAGAGTATGGAAGATCATATATGCTTGTCTATGAAATGAGTAATTTTGTTAATAAAAAATTCTTGTAATATACTACATTCTTTTATATTTACATCGATATCAAATTTCATATACTTTGATATAACTAATAAAAATATATATATATACATCGATATAAACCCATTATTTAAACATGGAACGCCAGAAATTAGATTATATATATATATATATATATATATTGATCTTCCAAATCAACAATGCATTAATGGCATCTAAACAGATATGGAACCATATTAGGAATATGATTCATAGTTATAAAATTATAAATTAATTAATTAAATTTTAAATTTAATTACCAAACTATCTAATTCTGAAATTCATCAAGGACTTTTTCTCATTTTGAAAAGAGTAAAATTTCAAATTGATCTTTGAAAAAGTTGTGATACATTAATTTAGATCTTGAAAGATGTCAAAGTGAACGATCTGTAACATTACTACCCTTTAAAATTTTATAAGTGATGCACATATTGGTCAATAAATTTCAGAGGGTCTTTTATTGTATATATAACATATTTTTGAGTCTATATATCATGGACTCATCTTCAAAAGACCGGAAAATTTCTCATTTCTGTTTTTCATTCTCCACTTATCCCACCTAGGGATGTATATCCCTACCCAGAGGGCACTCACCCTACCCATTCCATTCGAGTTAGATTTAAAATCCATTTCGCACCGTGGTAGATAAATGCAAGGCGGGTTCTACCTATGGGTCGAGGGCGGGCAAGTTTAGGTGAATCCGCTCCTCTCGCCATACACCCTATATATATTTAAAAAATATATAATTATTAATATGTTATGTATATATATTTTTCAAAAGAAAATAACCTAATCCTAAGTTACTAATACAATAATGAGTATCAAATTTTGTTAAACTTATTTGAAATTTAGTTTTTTTTTATTAAGGATATTCTTTTTTTTTATATTGATAATTGCTACTTTAGAATTTAAATATTAACATTGGTTGTATTTTATATATTTATTTTTGATTTTTTAGATTTTGAGGTAATTTTACAAGTTTTTCAAAAATTAACAGAATATTTCTATATACTAGAAACATACCATTTTGTAACTGTTATTACTCAAGGGACTAAGTTGAAAAATTTTATATAATATAAAGACTTAATTAAAATCTTTTAAACTATACGAACCTATTAGAAATTGAGTGAAATTATAGAGACCTTCAGAATAATTAAACTTTTTTTTTTTTTTTTTGCTAACAATGGTGAGCAGCGGTCATAGGATAGCCGCCTGTTTCACCGCCCCACCTCCTCCTCCACCTGCTTAGCCTTCACCAAAAACAAAGGCTTGTCGTCCGCACTGTCACCATCGGAATCTGCTATAGCTCCAGTGCTCCAAGGACCACAAGAGGTGAATCTGAGGAACTACTGCAAGGATATCCATCACTGGTCCACAAGCTAAGGACCTTGTTTCTGAGTCTCAGACAATTTCAAGTCCATGAAAGGCCTATATTTGACTTTGGGTTCTTTTAATTATTGAAATAAGCTGTTGACCAACGGTCACTCAGCATGACTATGTTTATGGACTTTGTCATTAGATTTTGGTAGATTTTGTTTTAGAGAGTGAAGAAGGGAGAAGAAGGATAAAAAAATTTCAATCTGGGAGCGTGGTTAATTTATCTAATAACTTTTATGAGTTCCTGACAAGTTGGTTTCACATTGGTTGCATCTCGTAACAAGCATAAGAGAGGGGGCTGGAAAATTTTGAAGAGAATTGAGTGAGTATTGTCCGTGCAGCGAGAGCGGCAATGGTGATGGGAGAGAGACAGAATTGGTGGGAAAGGTGGTGGGGAAAAGGAATGGCAAAATGGAAAATTAAAACGCAAACAAAGTTAATTTAGTAATATTGTGGGGCGGACAAACCTTAGTCGGCAAGTTAGCCGGACTCACGAATCCTTGGCCATCATGTCAATGTGATTTCGAAAAATTTGTGAAATCAATTTTATCTTTAAAAGATCAAAATTTATTTCATGTTAATTTAAAATATTAAAAAAGTTTGGACTAATTTAAAATAAATTTTAATATTTTAAATACCAAATTGATGTCTCAAATTTTTTGTTTACTTAATGAAACTATATCATATTCTCTATGGTAAGAGTGAATGACTGGCAATTGATGATATGCAACAATGGGCAAGCAGTGGACGAGGTAGACAACCAAGGGTGGCAGATGCGAGGAGGCTAGTGACCGATAGTGGGTGGTGCGCAGTGGGCGGATGATATTGGCGATAGACGATTAGTGATTGGCGGTGGGCGGCGGAGTCACCAGTGATAGTTGGTGGGTGATGCGTGGTGGGTGGCTAATGCCAATGGTGGGCGGCGGTGACTACCCGCGGCAGTTGGCTAACAACTACAACGGGTGGAAGGCAATAGTGGTTGGTGGATGCTCCGATTCAGCGAGTGACAACGCTATTGGTGGTGGCGGTCAACTCATTAGTTGATAGTGAGTAAGTAGTGATTGATGAATGCTAGTGGACTTGCGGAGTGAGAGTTATGAGTAACAAATGAAGTGAATTTCAAAATTCTTACTATAGAAAGGGAATTTGAAATTCAATATTCTAAAGTTTTGAGAATTCTTTATAGAAATACTTGAAATTTTGAAATTCTAGTAATATATAAACAAGGAATTTCATGGTAATTTAAAATCCTCTTGAAAAATATATTATCCTCTAAAATTACTTCATTAGAGTTGCAAAAAAAAAAAAAATTCTTCCTCCTCATAGCGTCACCACCACACAATTTTGTTGGGTCCCACCATTTGTACTACTCTCCTCCAGTTTTGGATGGTATTTAAGATGTCAAAATGGGGTCACCCCCATAAAAAACCCCCAAAGGGTGGGTGGGCCAATCCATCAAAATTAAATGGGTTGAAATAGTACCCAAGCTTATGTTAGGTCAAACTAGTAGGTTGGTGGCCAGATTGCCAAAAATTTAAAAGTTGCAAAAAAAATTTTAATAGTTTGATGATTTTGTTTCAAAAAACTCTTTAAAATCTTTTTTTTATATTAATGCATATCAAATTTTTAAATTCCATAACAACTGTGATCAACTCATTAAATTTAATTATTTACACATAGTAGATTATAATTTATTATATATAGTGTACGTATTTTGTCCTTTTTTTTGTCAAAAACATGTTAAATTTGGTTTGGGTTTAGTCTTGTGACTATTTGATTTAGGCCTTTGAGGTTGTAAATAAAGATAACAAATTGTGAATTTTATTTTTTGAAAAGAAGAAATTTGGCTCGTAGGCTGAACCTGTCCCAACCCGCTTAAACTCGATGAGGGGGGTTGAAATTTTTTTATAGATTCAAAAGTTCAACCCAATCCACTAAAGGTGACTGATTTGTACGCTCACGAACTATGGTCCAAATGAGATAAATTTATTTTAGTATGATCTCCCAATTTTATTTTCAGTTTTTAAATAAAAAGATACAAATTAATAATGAAATCAGTCATTAATTAAAATATAAAATTAAATAAGTATAGTCTTACGTAATATCTTATGAATTTAATTTTTATATATTTATAGTATAAATTTTTTTACACATGTATAGAGATGGATAAGTCTCACTTTTAATACTTGAAAAATCATATAAATAAAATATTTTGATTAAATAAAAATATAAAAAAATTTACCAATGCATTAAAATTAAATTAATTTTATTTACAAGACAATTAGAAAAATACTATAAATTTTCTTAAGAGAAATTATGATAAATGTTAAATGAATAAATAAATAGATATCTTTCAATTATTCATGCAAAAGTTGATAAACATGTCACAAGACTGTTATAAATAAACATGTCATATGATGTTAAGAAATGGAACGCTATACCTTTGTTCCTTAAATGAGATATCTTTCATTTTCTCTCTATTTTATTGATTTTCATTGTGGAAGAAGCAACTCCATATTTATTTCTAAAAAGGTAGAAATTTGATTATTTTCTACTTTTATTTCTCTTAAGAAACACGACCAAATTAACTATGTAAAACAAATTCTATAAGTATTTTTTTAATAAAAAACTACTTTTTTCTCTCATAATTTCAATCAAACTACCTCACATTTTGATACATGATTAGTGTAAAATATATTATACCATTCACATTTATCTTGCACATGACTATCAGGTAGTTATGTTAAAAGTTAAAACAATTTTAATGACATAATAATTCATGATTGTTGACTGAATTAAAATATAAATGAAATAAATATAATTCTACTTAATGTATTATGAACTTTTTAATAATTTTTGGTCCAAATTCTTCATTATACTGTGTGCATGTGAAAAGAATGACCCTGTCTCTTAAGGCCAAAGATGCACCAGTCCAAATCAGCCAATAAATAGAGCTATGTAGTTGCTTGCCTCTTCACAAAACAAATAATCGAATCTGTACAAAATCTTCCTGTAACAAAATTGGGTGCTGAGTCATGAGATTTCCTATAACAAATTATTTGTGAGAAATGACTCAGCATAACATAATGAGTTTCTAGAAGAAAGAAGAAGAATTTCCTGGAGAAAAATACATATCTGATAGAGCAGAACACGATCAGTACTAATGGCAAATGTGCCTCCTCAAGTGTTCTAACTTCTAACTTCTAAGTGAATGAGAGCCATCTACCTTGGTTTTGGGCTTTATCTTCCTCTAGTCGTTGTTGGGCCTCCTTGGGCGTTTTGTACGCTTCCTTTGACTTAGCTACATAATTAACAAAGGAAAATACTATTTGGCAATTAGCACGAAAACTTTTTCATATTTATTAATTATTTCAGGAACAGTGTTATTTTCGTGTACCTAACAGCGTTGCTGATTAACTAATTTAACTAATTAATTACAAATAAGATATCCATTATCTTACATTTCTTAATTTAGGCAAGTCTATGACATATTTACTGTAAATATGCATAACTGTAACCTACTAGCTGGCACAAATCGATATCAATAACAAATATTATACCCAAACGTGATAAAGAAATTGTCTGAAAATTAATTAGGATTTAATTTTACTGCATAATTATTGAATTTTTTTTTTTAATACAACCCAACCATGGGTGAGGCTATTGGCATTCTTAATTGTCTATTCACACTCTTTATTAATTACTAATAATTTAAAGAGTAAATAATCCATGTAGTCCCTCAAGAAAATTTCATAAGACTATTTAGTCCTTAAAAATGAAATTAAACTTGAGTTCAAAATTTTAATAATTGGACATATTAGTCCTCTATGTATTTGATTCTTTAAATATTAATAAAATTGCACATTGACTTGCTAACATGATGTTTAGTAATGTATATGTCATTTGAAGAGGAATAGAGTTTAAAATAACTCATTTTGATAGTTGAAATTCACAAAATGAAGTCATTTAAACCTCTATTATAAGTTATAAAATGACTTATTCTGTGTAACTTTAAACATCGAAATGAGTGTAATATGTTCCAAAATAACTTCATTTAGCTTGCCACTAACATTTTAATGATATGTCATCATTGTACCATATCACGTGTGTAAGTTCACTAACGAAGAACTAACAAGGACTAATGTGTCCATCATTTTCAATCTTAAGGGACCACAAGATTAATTTCTTTTATTGAAAGACAAAATAGTCGAACGTAAAAATCTTGAAGGACTAAATAAGGTGTTCACTCTAATTTAAACTTCCAAAATTGTCGTTGCATGAACACTCATTTGTTTTAATGAACCAAGGGGATCCACCTTTGAAAGCAATGATTAATCATCTTGAGGCATAGAATTCGACGTGGGTATTGCCCAAAACCCTCCATACACGCTAGGAATCAAACCTATAACTAGATATTTAAGAAGCTATCTACCAACTGTGTTATGTCTTATGGTTACATGAACACTCTTTATTGGAACTAAACTTTAATTAAGTTTATTAATATTATTCATGTACACCTTAAACTATTAGTCATTTTACACTTTATTTAAGATTTAATTTAAAATGAAAATCTTTGGAAAAGAAGAGGGGCAAAGGGTGCAAATGATACTCTTCTTGTTGAAGAGTATAGAGACATAATAATGACAATTGTTATAGTCCAAAAATTTTGATATAATTGAAATGCTAGAAAATGTTTAGGTATCTAAACATAGTAATTGAAAATGATGAGATCTCAATAGATTATGTCTCTATAGAAAAAGGATGGAATTGATCAAAAATTGATGTAAATAATATATTAGCAAATAATGTAACGCTACACACTATGCATGAAAATGGGGGTCTTGAACCAAGAATCGACAAGTATCGCCATATAAATGAGTACTCAAAATGGAAACAAACCATGTAGGTTGAACTTGACTCATTTGTAAAATGTGAAGTCTTTGAACTAGTAGTTCGAACACCTAGATACAAATGAATATTTGTATCAGAAAAATGAAGTTATGAATTGATGCTATATTCATGACATGTTCTAAATTTCTATATTTTTTAATACATATTATATATTTTTTGGTTTTGATCTATCATGTTATTGAGTATACCATGTTTCTAATATGATCTATTAGGCTATTTTGTGTTGTTTTTACAAGGAAACTATGTTAATTATAGTTGATGTGTAAATTAATTAGTTGAACTCCTGAAGAAATTCCCATAATAGTAAAAGATCTAAAGCGTTTGAGATGAAAGATTTTAAAAGGATAAAGTTTTGTCGCACTCTGCATATTGAACATTTAACAAACAAAATGATTGTTTGTCAATCAATTTATGCAGAAAAATTAAAACTCCTATGAAGTTTTATATGATCACATCCTAGAGATACACAAGATAGACTATAACCACTTTCAAATTATGGGGAAATTAGTGCAATACACGAAACTCATGAATGTTTCTAGCTCAGGACAATGGATTAACATTTTGAAACTAACATGTGATTAACTTAGAAGAAGCTTGCATAACTTTATATGAGGACAACGTGGCATAGATAGCTCAACTAAATAGAGGAATCGATATCCAATTTCTTCAAGTGATCGAGCCACTATCTATTTCTTCTTTACAAAAGTGGTGCATAAAATCAGAATGCATTTATTATGAGATTTAAAGTAATACTTCAAAGAGGGAGAAATATTGTACTCTTTTTCCCTTGATCAAAGTTTTATTATCCTATTGGATTTTCCATGGTAAGATTTTTAATGAGTCAATTCCAAGTTAACACTATGAGATACTGGACTCTTTTCTTCACTTAAAATTTACAGGGTTTTATGTTAGTAAGGGTTTAATGAGTCAAATCCCGAATGAACATCCAAGGGGGAGCATTATGAAATATTATATGATTATGTATGTCTAGATATTTAGCCGATTCGGTTAAGATTTAATTAGATTAGATATAATTTGTAATGATTTGATATAATATCGTATCTCTCATCCTTTGATCAAATAACCATTTGAATGCTCCATGTAATATACCAAGACAATCAATACTGCTATCTTTCTTCTCCATTATTTGCTCTCTCAACCATTATTTTCACAACATACTTGTCAACATATTAGTGGGAGGATAGATAAGGAGACATGAAAATGGACACAGGAGATCTGAATCCCTTATTTTCACTTTTACATCGAATGTCTTATCTAGCTACATTTGCATTATAGTTACTCAAAAGAAAGATTATTTGTACTTACAATGTTATTATGGGTCCAACATTTTGTCCAATAGTAAACAAGAATAAATCAACATGGTATTCCACATATTTTAAATCCAAATAACACTACCCAAAAGTTATAAAAAATGTCTAGCGTCCAAGATTTTTTTCCCTTATGAATAGATTATGTAATATATATATATATATATGGAATAATGTCTCAAGTGACATGGTTGTTTATTGTGAGAGTGAAATGAACAAATCTAGGTTATTGAATCTTACATAAATTGTCAAGATTAACGTATAAAATCATGTTACAGTTTTAAATGATTACGTGATCATTAATTACCTTTAATAATTTTTAATCCTAATAATTCATATATGATTATATGATCCATGGGTTACTCATATATGCGTTAAAAAATATCAAAAATTTGGAAAGCAACAAAAATTCCTGATTCGATATGTAACGATTTAATATTTTTCATTCATTCCCATCCAATCAAAATATTTCTATCCAAATTTTTTTCCATATCTATAATAGCATCTTCTGCGATATGATTCTTGATAGAGATATTACTCATTAGATCAAATATCTTTTGTTTACGTGTGTTGTAATTATAAGAAATTGTTTGATTTTTATTTGCTTGGAATGGTGATCCATATCCATAAATATATGAGTGTTTCTTATCTGCATAATTAATAGATTTATATGAAAAAAGATCATATTCATATTGTTTTTTTTAATGAGTCTAATTGTTGATTTTTGTAAAGAATTAATCGGGTTTTTTTCATATGAATCACGCTTTTTTAAATCTTTTTTTTGAGAGACACGACACTCATGGATTCTATTTCTCCATTTTTGTGCCACTAATCTAGACCATCTTGTATGAGATAATTCATATTGATAATGACCCTTTAACAACCAATTTTTCCATGGATTGATTACAGAATTGGGAGGTTTCTTTTGTCTTAATTTAGAATCAAATATTCTTTGTATTCCAAAAAAAAAAATCCTTAATTTCATTCTTAAGAAAAAAGGATTTTCCATGATCTTCAACATATCTTAACTTATATATGTTAATAACTTGGGTTTCTGATAATTTTAAAAATACATATGCTTGTGACAATGAGGATACGTCACAAGAATTCTGTGAATTCGTATTCCTAATATTATAATATTCTTTTTAGAAGCGAAATAAAGTGAATTAGACTTTGATTAGTTTTATCCCTTTTGTCTTCTTTTGTTTCATTATTGTAAATGGATTTATTTTTAATTTTGTTTCTTGTTCTTGATTCAAGAAACAATTGTAGATCGATCCTAGGAATATAAATGATACATAGAAAGATATTTAGGTATATACTTTCCATGAGAGATTTCAAAAAAGAATGCTGTGATTTACAGGCTAATAGAGGATTTCATTTTTTAAAAATTTTCCCAATATTTTTTTCTAATTCGAATCTTTTAGCATAATAACATTTTTTGTTCGAACTAATATTTATCTCTGAAGAAAAAATCCCCTTTTCTTTTGTCATTTTTTTTTATTTTCTTTATTATTGTCTTTCTTTCGGCATTCAAATCTTTTTTTTTTTTCAATGAACAACTTGTCCGATTAACAAATTGAATTCGGATGGTTGATTCACAAATTATTGAAATTTTCTTACTTATTGTTGCATCTTTTTGGCTTTCACTCTATCCATATACCTTTTTGAATCTAAGTAGAAAAAAAAGTGGGAGTTGTTTTATATTATATATATATATATATATATATATATATAGATATCACTTCACCGGTCCTGAACTTGTCCGATCCATTAATTATCACTTATCATCAGTTTCACCTAAATTATTGAACTTCAAATCACCCACTATTCCCCATCCACGCCAACCACATGCATATTTCAGCTGCTGTCGGTGACCTATTATTATTATTATTATTATTATTTTGTCTGCAATGTTTTTGACCAAGTTATATACACAAGCATGATTATGATTGTGAAACTACTTTTAGCAAATATAGTTGTAATTAAGAGAGATTTTCCGCTCGAGAGTTTGAACTTTTGATGTCTTTCTAATATAATGCAATTCACTTGCCTGCATCTAATTTTAATTTTATTGGTCCAAATCTATTAAAATTTCTTCATAAAGTATTTTGAAGTATTTGTTAATATATTAAAACTATTGTTTAAAGCCAATAAGGGTGAGTATAATTGATTAAGATTTGACTCATGCCTAAAAAAATATGTGGGTTCAAATACTGATATATATAAGAAATTCGTTGGTGAAGTGATGTATAATCTATCTCAAAAATTTACAAAGAGATTGGGGTCTTCCCTGGCTTTAGCGGAATACAATACATGCCCCAGCCTAAACTTTTATGCAGCAAAAAAAAAAAAAAAACTGTTGTTTAAAGATAAAATCTTAGTTTCACTTTTAAGAAAATGAAGTTCTTTGAAATTTTAAATAGAGCTTTGTAATTGCTTGCCTTTTTCACAAAACAAAAAGAAGCCACAAGGATGGGAGTAGTGAGGAGGAATTTGACTAATTTATTATGAAATCTTTTATTCAAACTTCGTTATTCCTTTGTTGTTAAAAATTAAATAAAATAAAATAAAAACACATACACACACAAGCAGCAACTACAAAAGAGATATATTAATTATAACGAGAGGGACAGATTGGGAGAGATGATGAATTTGAAGATGTTGGTGAAGGTAGCTGCGTTGCTTTTTCTCATTGGATATTCTGCAACTGTTGAAGCTGGTCGCCTCATTAATCGATCAGAGCTTCATCATCTCACAAGTGCTCAACAATGATGGTGATGATGCTAGTTAATTACTTATTGGCCACATCATCAACCAGTAATATTGCCCTAAATCTTGCAAATCCTGCCGTTGTACCAAGTCCATTCCTTCAGAGTGTCAATGCCTGTTGCCTAGAGACTCCGCTCCCAACGATTTTCCCCTACCAAAATATACTTAGTTGAGCATATGTTCCAATTACTTCATATGTCGTGTGAAATGCATATCTATGTGTGATGTGAGAAAAGTCACTTGGGCTTTGTTTTCAGGTAGATAAATGTTATTTTTTTGGTAATGAAACAAAAAAACAGAAAGCAAAACAAAGCTACATCAGGTCTTGTTGCAGCAAAAGCTACATCCCTGAGGGAGGAGTCCCACACAAGGTTACTAGAAGGATACGAGGTAGCCATCTTAGCCAGGTGATCAGCGCACTAGTTTGTTGTCCTTGGAATCCAGCATATCTGCACCTCCCACTCACGCCGCAACAGGCCACGAATCTCAGCCACTAAAGCATGTAAACCATGGGCACGTAAGCCCACAACACCACCCACCAGATAGGTAGCCTCAGTACTATCACATTTGCAAAGAACCCGCCACCAACCACGATCCCAAGCCAAACGCAATCCTTCACTCATAACCAAGAGTTCAAGCATGGTCACATTATTCCAAGGGGCCACACAAGAAAAGCCACACAACCAAACACCCTCATGGTCATAGATGAGACCACCAATACCACTATGATGGCTACCATCAAATTTACTTCCATCCATATTCAGCTTCACTACTCCCTCCGAGATCAAACCCAACACACATCACTATAAAGATCATGGTGAACCTGGTTAGCAGAAAGAAAGACAAGTGAGTATCATGCACAAATTGATAGATTCTCCCCATCACCCTATCTACGTCAGCGTTCTGAATCCAATACCGCATTATTCCTCCAACGCCAAACCCACCACAGACAAACCAGAAAAAGGATCCTCTCCTTAGACCCCGTGTACTTTTTCAACCAGCCTTCGCAATTCAACAAGAAAAAATTATGGTCATGAGCAAACCCAACCCATAACCATATAGCACAAGAAGCCACGCAATCTCGCACACAATGCATAATTGTCTCTTGCTCGGCATGACAACGGGAGCAAGCGAGAACCGCCATATGCCATTGAAAACGCATATCATTCATTGGCACGACATCCTTTAGATAAAGCCAAACAAAAAATTTGATCTTTTTAGAGCAAGGGAGCTTCTACACCCATTTCCAGCCACACTAAGCCTGAAGATCATGCTCATTCGCCAAGAGCCAATGATATGCTCTCCCTGAGTAAAGACACCTGACACTTGAGGACTCCACACCCAGCAATCTGCACCTTGCAACGTAGGCCTTGGTCTTTGGAGAATTAGATCTCTAATATGATTAGGAAGGATAGCATTAAGCCCCAGCTGCAAGTGGTTCTCCACCCAAACATCCCTCACCCAAAGCTCCAAGTCTGAAATATGAACAAAATGCACAAGCCCACACAGGGGACCCACACAAGCCAGTCATCATACCAAAAGGAATAATCACCCAAACCCAAACCAAAGTCAAAACCATCTGCGAATGCATCACGCGCACGAAGAATATCCTTCCATATATGCGATGCATCATGTGCGCGACCAAATTCATGAAGCCCCCTAACATTCTTATGGGAGTAACTGAACCTATTGTAACCTCTTCTAGAACCCACTGGCCATAAAAACGTTGGGCCAACCTATAATAAAAGACCATAGTGGAAAAAACAATAGCACTACCTCAGAGTCAAGAGTCCTACGTTGTAAGGCAAGAGGATTGCTCCCCAGTTTTTGGGTCGTGGGATGCTAGAGCGATTCGACCTCACTAGGTCGAGAAGCCATGTTCCCCATAATCTCTCACCATGACACACGTATGAACCCACTAACCATGCACCTGAAATATGAGGGTGATGGTAACTACTATATGGGTCATGTACTTAAAGGAAAAGCAGGGTACCAGGTATGCACTCATTCACACTAGCGCCCAACTACCTCGTACCACTATTGACACGATTTAGTGGAGTCATTATAGGTACCTCACCATCCATTTCGTCCTGCAAGTTTCATCGAGCAAGGAGAACAGCGATTACGTGAGGTCTCCAATCCCCAGGTAACATCTCCTATACTCCTCGTCACATAGGTGCCGTTGCCGGATCACGATTGCTGTCCTTCCTTTCTCTCGAGTTTATACCAGGAAACCATGGCCAAAACTAAGACCATGGGGAGACCCATCCCCTAAGATGGCAATGCTCCCTATCCAGAACCTCCGAGGACGGCGGACCGCCTCCTCCAATCCCCATTCCATATAGATGGTCGAGCTTAGAAACGCAACAACGGGTACGCTTCATCGTGTAAAGGCCAAAGATGCAAGTTGTGAGTAGCCAGCGCCCAACTGGCGGCCAGAGGCCCAGCCAGAGCTTCAAACACGGTACCAGGAGATCATAGGGCTTTAAGGGCATCACGAGCAGAAGCTGAGCCTCGGACCATGTAATGACGAATCTCTTCCATATGATGCTCAATCAGGCGATCTGCATGCAAGCCCAGAAAACGAATTTCAAAGAAGGATTGAGAATGAGGATCACTTCACTAAAGAGCAAGAAAGGGCATGGGAAGCCAAAGCACGTCTCCGAAATGAAAAGGAAAGGGTACAAAGGCTGGAAGAACGCCTCAAGGCCCTGGAAGAAGGCGAGCATGCACGAAACCCGCTCAACCCAGAAGGACAGTGCTATAACATACCGCCACCTCCCAGAACACAAAGACACGAGCATCGAGATACGAGCAAACAAAGCCAAAACACCGAGGCTAGTTCTTGAGCTCACAATAGCCCCGCACAACATGGGGACACACATCCAAGGGCGGACGATAGAAATTAGAGGAGGACTTTGCCTCCCCCTTCTTGAGAATATCATGAGGTATGCCCTCCCAGGCAAGATTCAAACCCTCTAATGATATTAAGTTGTATGATGGAACTACGGATCCACAAAACCACTTGGACATTTTTCGCTCCTAATGTATTTAGATGGAGCGTCGAACCCGTTAGATGCCGAACCTTCCCAGTCACCCTGAGAAGCGGTGCTAAAGTGGTTCAACTGCCTGGTAGGCTGTTTCAGGTTCTCTAACTTTGCAGAAGTTCCTAGCTCAGTTCTCGGCTAGTCGGAGGCCCTGTCAGGAACCAGCATGATGGGATTCAACAGTGAACGAAGGAAGCCTCAGAGCCTACGTAGAGGTTCAATAGAGCCACTTAGAGATAGCACCCTCGAACCACAAACAGCGCTTGTAGCCTTCATGCAAGGATTAAGGTCAAAGCATTGGTCCTATCCAAGACAAAACCCAGGAGCATAGAAGAATTGGAGAGGGGGAAAAATATATCAACATGGAAGAAGTAATGCTAGCCAAATCCAAATGAGCGAAGCCAGAAAGAAGGGGCAACCCTAGAAGAGAAGAGAGACCTTCGAGGAAGAAGCTCAATGCGGGGGATTCATAGACTACACCCCCTAAATGTGTCCTTGAGCGAAATTTACAAGGAAATCAGAGCATTGAGCACCTCAGGAGGCCACGACCCATCAGGCCAAGAGCAAACACGGACAAGACAGAAGTTCTGTGAATTTCATGGAAGCTTTGGGCACAAGACGGAGGACTGTAGACCTCCGAAACACTGGAAGAACTCATAAAGCGGGTAAATTGGCAAAGCACGTGGCTACTAGAAAAGTCCAGGAGGAGAAGACAGACCCTAATGGAAGGGAGGAAAATAGGGATAGGGGAGAAGGGAACATGATAGGCCTTGTGACAATAATAGCCGAACAAGGAACCAAGACAATACAAACCATAGCCAGAGGCTTTGCTGAGGTGGGTGCACAAAATCCGCCCCGAAACGGGCCCTGAAGGAAGTTATGAGAATTGATACTAGTCTGAAAGAAGAACGAGCACTGAAGAAGGCCATTCCCGATCTAGTATTCTTCAAAAGATAATCAGGATCATCCCGGGCCATGATGACCCAATGGTGATCTCTGAGGTAGTACTAAACACGAAAGTAAAAGGATCTTGGTGGACCAAGGAAGCTCAAGGAGACCTATTGTTCAAATTCACATTTGAACAATTGGGATTGAAATACTCCAACCTTAGGTCTTATCCTGATGAATTGGTTGGGTTCTGGGCCACACTAAACCTAAGTGTTTCGTAACACTTGGGTACCATCGGAGGCCAAATGAACAAGGACAGGATGGACTTCCTGATCATGGATTGCCCTCAGCTACAACGTAATCCTTGGGCGGCCCACAATTAACAAACTCGGAGAAGGTTTTGACCCCCTATCTAAAATGAAAATCCCTCCGAAGAATGAAAGGTAATCACGATTATGGGCAATCAAATAGTGGCAAGGCAGTGCTACAATGCCAGCCTACAAGTTAAGTAACAAAGAAAAGAGAAATGAGATCCCAGGACATAATGATGATCAATTTGGACGTACGTAACCAAAAAGCACATGCCAGGCCGAGCCCGGGTGAACTGGAAGATATGCAAATCAGAGGAAAGCCTAACAAGACAACAAAGGTGAACAAAAATCTACCACCCCAGAAAAGTAGGCATTAATCGAATTTCTCAGAGTAACGCGAACCGCTTGCATGGTCAGAGAGACATGCTAGGAATAGACCCGAGAAAATGAGTCATCACCTTTCTCTTTTTGATCTAAGCTGGTGGCGCAAAAAAGAATAAGGATGTCGGAGGAAAAGGCAAAAGCTGGATGGAGCAGACTTCAAATCTCCTTAAGCTGGGTTCATCAAGGAAGTCTTCTCTTACCTGGCTATCAAACATTGTGCTAGTCCCTAAAGCCAAGAAAGCTCCGCATGTGTGTAGACTACATGGATTTAAAAAAGTTTGCCCCAAGGATCCATACCCACTACCGAGCATAGACAGTCTAGTCCATTCCTCTTCCAATTCGCCTTTTGAGGTTCATGGATGCATACTCTGAGTATAACTAGATCCCCATTAACCCAGAAGATAAAGGAAAAACCATTCATCACACCAAGAGCCAATTATTGCTAGAAGGTGATGCCTTTCGTTTGAAAAATGCTAGATCCACCTATCAAAGATTGATGAACAGAATATTTGGGAAGCATCTGAAGTAAGATGGAGGTTTACATTGATGACATGCTGGTAAAAACCAGAGAGGTCGGAAACCTGTGTAGATTTGGAATAGATATTCCAAAGCATTAGCATGCACAAAATGAGGCTCAACCCAACAAAGTGCACCTTCAATGGATGCCGAAAAATTTTGAGGATTCATCCTCACCTCCAGGGAATTGAAGCCAATCGGATAAGTGCCAGGCCATAATAGAGATGAAAAGCCCTACCTGTGAAAGGAAGTACAGAAACTCATGCGAAGGCTTGCATCATTGTCAAGATTCCTCTCCCCTCTCAGCCAGAAGTCACTCCCCTTATTTGATCTACTCAAAAAGGAAAAAGTTTTGAATGGACAGAACAGTGTGAGGAAGCCTTCCAAGGTTTCAAGCGATACCTGGCCACCCCCAACTTTATCCAAGCTGAAAAGGAGAAGTATTGGTTTTATACTTATCAGGAGGAAACACCGTCGTAGGAGCGGCTTTAATCAAGGAAGATGCAGGAAAGTAGAAACTAGTATATTTCACAAGCAAAGCCCTATAAGGACCTGAGCTAAGGTGCCAAAAGCTTGAAAAGGTCATCTTCTGCCTTGTGTTAGGCCCGAAGATTAAGGTAGTACTTCCAAGCTCATAGTATTCTGGTAAGAATAACCAATCGGAAGATCCTTTAGAAGGATCTCGAGGACGGATGATTAGCTTCTATGGAGCTCTCGGAGTTTGATATCTGTACGAACCAAGAACAACCATTAAAGCCTAGGTGTTGGCAGGATTTCGTCACTGAATTCATCGGATGATGAAGAAGAGATCCCTAGAAATGGACCTTGTATGTAGACAGCTCATCCAACCTCCAGGAGTGGAGTTGGGTGATGTTGGAAAGAATGATGAGGTCGAATCGAAGTGTCAATAAACTTCAACTTCACCACCTCCAACAACCAGGTAGAGTATGAGGCCATCATCGTCCATTAAATCTCACCAAGGACATAGGGATAAAGGAACTGAAGTTTGCAACGATTCCCAAATTGTAACTTTCCAGATCGAGGGAACCTACACAAGCCGAGATCCGATGTTAAAGATGTACTTGGATAAGGTCAAGGGCTTATCCGCGAGTTCAACAAAATCGAAGTCAAACATATACCCCAGGAAGAAAACATCAATGCCGACATTCTATCCAAACTTGCAAGCACTAAACCCGGAGGGAACAACAAAAGTCTCATACTTGAAACTCTTAACAGCCAAGCGTTTCACGGAGATAGAGGTTGAATCCATGGAAATAGTTTCGAGTTAGGCGACAGGGATCCTCGAGATCTAAAACTCTAAACCCTCCTAAGCAACCCGAGAGAAGTAAGAAAAACGGCCCACCAAGCTTCGTATTACACGATGGTTAATGACGAGGCTCTACAGAAAAGGACTTTCACAACCATTGTTGAAGTGCCTAAGCAAGAAGCAAGCTGAGATGTGTGCGAGAAGTTCACGAGGGAATTGAGAATCATCTCGATGGCCATGCACTTGCATTAAAAGTCCTCCGCGCTGGGTATTATTGGCCATCGTTAACTAGAGATGCCTCCAAGGTTGTCAAACATTGCCAGAAATGTCAAGAGCATTCCCACTTCCATATAGCCCCAGCGAAGAAATGACGACAGTCACAGTGTCATGGCCATTTGAGAGATGAGGCCTTGATCTCCTGGACCATTTCCCCTCGCTCCAGGGCAAGTAAAATATTTGATAGTAGCGATAGACTACTTCACCAAATGAATTGAGGCTTAGCCCCTTCCACCATCACAGGTCCAATGCAAGAAATTTGTTTGGAAGAACATCATCGTGAGGTTTGGAATTCGAAATCAATAGTCACAGATAATGAAACCCAGTTCATAGACCAAAAATTCGGACAATTGCTAGGAGATCTCAAAATATCCAGCATTTCACCTCGTGAGCATCCCCAGGAAACGACCAAGCCGAGGCTACAAACAAGTTAATTCTGCAAGGCTTATAAAAGAGACTCATAAAGCTAAAGGAACATGGAGACGAACTAGAAGCGTTCTTTAGGCTTACAAGGCAACACCCCACTCATCCACCCAGGAAACACCATTCAGGTTGGTCTATGGAACTGATGCCGTTATACTAGTAGAGATTTGAAAAGCAAACCCTAGGTTACTCGCCTCTGGAAAAAGGAAATGAGGCTCAAAGAAGGGAAGAGCTGGACCTGGTCGAAGGGTACACGAAGAAGCCTACCTTCATGGCAGAGTGAAAAGACAGATTGCTAGGAGATATAATGTGGGTGTGATCCCAGACACTTCAACTTGGGAGACCTTGTCCTTCGACATGCCAACATCGGTCCAACCCCCCCAAGCAAGGAAAGTTCAAACTGGGAAGGCCACTATCGAATTAGATGTATTAGGCAAGGGAGCTTACAAGCTCACAACCATGGGAGGAAAGAAATTCCGAGGTCATGGAATGCCACCAATCTCTAAAGATTTTATGTATGAAAGCCTTGTACAAATCGCACGGAAGTTTGGTACTCTTTTTCCTACCTCGGGTTTTTCCTACTAGGTTTTTCCTAGGAGGTTTTACGAAGCCAGAAAAGCACGTTGGGATAGACAAAAAGCCACTCGTTTCAACCATTAATGAAATTGTCAATTCTTGCACTTGTTACTTAATAGCGGAGGTCATAACCCCGCAAACAACTAAACTCGCTATATTACACCGGGTACAAATAATTCAACGTCAATTATCACGAATTATTTAAACTCGTCATATGGAAATGTCCAAGGAAATTAAAACGGGTCAAAGATGCTCAAAATCGGAGGTCATAACCACGAAGACAATTTAAAAGAGATCTAACCATAGATATAGCCAGGTATAGGTTACTAAACAATTGGGCCACAGAAATGCAATTTAAACAAAGTAGCAACGCTTAACGCAGAGGTCATAACCTCATGACAAACAAAATCCGTTAAAGGCACTAAAAACCATTATCAATTATGGTAACAAGTATCATAACATGGAAAACATTAAAAAAGCATACAATATCCATAGATTATGACCTCACAGGTCAAAGCAAAAGGGAAACGAGGGAAAAATGGTCACACAAGACCAGAGTCATCATCCGGCATGTCAACAATTTTTCCATCTCAACCATGCGGAATATTCCGACCTCCTGAAATCAGCGTTCGGGCAAATGACCTTCACTTGAGCCAAGGTATTCTCAAAATCTCAGTAGCACTCTTCTCCCAATCAGCTAAAGTCTTGGCGGTGTTAGCTTTAAGATCGAAAACCTTAGCAGCAAGCTCGGCTTATCTCTCTCAAGGGCCGCTACATAAGAGGCCAAGCATCCCTCTCATTTTGAAGGACGGCAAATTTAAACTTCAGCTTATCCAACTCCCTTTTAGCAGTCTACAGGAAAGAAGATCCTTGTTTTCATTAACATACTCTTGCATGGATTCTTTAATATTTTCTAGGTGCTCCCTCTCCCCTTCCAGCTTGGAGCGAAGGTCATCCTTTTCTTTCTCGGACCTCTCTATATCTAAAGCCAGATCCTCGGGCATTGAGAAGTGTTCCTGCGAGAAGGGAGCGCTGAACCCCATTGAAGCTGATTTGCCAGAATATAACTCTAGAGTTGATGGCGCATTTCCCTCGAGTAAAGGTGTTCATCAATAAGCGAGAAAAAGGGGATCCTCAAACAAAGTCGCCCCCTTCGTTTCTTTGGAATCAGCACTTCCTTCCTAGCCTCAGAGCAGATCCTAGCACCTCTATATCAGGAAAGAAGTGGATCCCTTGTCCAAAGGACTCTTCCCTTCTCAGGAGAAAATTGGCATCCAACCTTTGCTTCTTCGGACCTGTTGTTCAGATTTAGTGGTGAGAAGAACTTGACTCTTCCGAGCTCTAACTCTAAGCTAGCGCTCCTCGTATTCCTTTTTAACACTTGAGATCGCAAAGCCCTAACACTAGAATGCAAAGCCATATCACCTAAAATAAAATATGGTGTCAGATTACACGCAACAAAAATTACAAAGGCAAAAAGGAGTAAAGTCAAGCACTGAGACCAAGATATGCTTTAATGGTTCTGGAGTAGAATGAAAAATCTTCTTCAAGCTGAGAGGGTTTGACCTCTAAGACTCCAAGAAGAATTACGACGATCCACTCAAGGGGATTAGAGAGTTCTCTGTAAGCTTAGGAGACCGAGGAAAAGGGTTTAGAAATAGGGAACCCTGAACCCCCATCCCGGTGAACAAATAATGGTCGATGATGAGGGACTCCCTGAATCTTGAAATAGAACTCCTTGAAGTGATTAAGCGATTCCTCATAGGCCTTAAAAACTTTCTTATTCACCCAGCCTTGAAACGAAATCCAAGAACCACTCGCGGTTTGGTAAAAATAAACAGACACAAGAAGACTTTGTGTGGCGGGAATCCGAGATAACCACACTCTATTTCAAAACCCTGGATCATAGCCTAACTATTAGCGTGCAGCTTGGAAGGGGCGGCGTTAATTTCCTGGAGAGAGAGGTTTGAAAGTCAGAAATGGCAAGCGTACACCTAGCTTGTCAAAAAGTATGTCATACATCCACATATACTCGAAATCATCATCACCTAGGCGATTACAGACCTCATCCGAACTCGGAGGTTCAAGAGAATACTTGGGCTCATCCTCAGGATTTGAGCATATTCGAGTGTTCCAACGGAAGGTGGAAAGGTAGTCCTGGTCCGCCAAGGAAGGTGTCCCCAAAACCTCATCGGAGAAATGGCGAAGATAAACTCCAGCAAAAGTACTTGGAGGACGGAGGGCCTTGGGAACTTTGACCTCACATTTTCCCATAACCTACAAGCCACCATAATCTAAGCTCAGAATTCGAACAAATGCGGAATTAAAGTTTCATAAAAACAAGGGCCTAGGCGGTTCCCTTGAATCCCAAGCCTAGTGCTACTCGCGGTGGTGATAAGCCGCCAAATGCCAAGAATGGCAGAGAGCCACAAGGCGCCCAAAATACCAACTCAGCCTAACAGGACACGGCGACACCGCCTCATTGCACGTAGGACAGGGAGTGCCTCACAAGATGACGACCACGCCGCTGAAAATTCAAAGCGGGAAGATGACGAGCAAAGCGAAGAAAAACATGGCAAAATCTTCAAAAGTGCTAAATGCAAAAGAAAAATAAAGGAAAAACTTACTTGGAACCGATATGAAGGTGAATCTCCCAATGCTTGGAGGGCTCTCAAAGATCATTCTGCAAATAAAGAAGAGGCAAAGTAGAAGGAAAGAAATAAAAAAAAAAGGAGAAGAGGCTCGAGAGAATAAAACCCATCTGGGACGACCGCATCTTTTCACTCATTCAGTGGGCACGCTCGTAAATTCCTCCTCACCTCATTTATTGCAGCCCTCGGAAGCATGCTCCTCACGTGTCATTCAGATGGGAAATGACGTAACGTTCATAGTACGTGGAGCAGGAAAACCCATCATTCCATCTACCCGACTGGCGAAAGGTCAATATCGTGAAAGCAGATAACAACAGCAACCCAGGCGCCCATAAAGTTCTGAGCTCAAGTTGCTCAATATCAAGTACTCTAAACTCGGCCCCAATGCCATGCAATTGGCATTGAGTTGAAGGCACTGTTGTGACCTATTCCGAACCCACCTGGGCCATAAAAATGTTGGGCCAACCTATAATAAAAGACCATAGTGGAAAGCACAATAGCAGTCTCAGAGTCAAGAGTCCTAGGTCGTAAGGCAAGAACGGGATTCGCTCCCCACGGTTTTCGGGGTCGTGGGATGCTAGAAGCGATTTGACTTCACAGGCCGGAAACCACGTTCCGCATAACTTCTCATCACGACCCACGTACGAACCCACTAACCATGCACCCAAAATATGAGGGTGATGGTAACCGCTATGCTGGGTCATCTACTTAAAGGAAAAGCAGGGTACCAGGTATGCACTCGTTCATACTAGCCCACAATTACCTCGTACCACTATTGACACGATTCAGTGGAGTCCTTGTAGGTACCCCACCATCCATTTCGTCCTACTGCAGTTTCATCGACCAAGGAGAACATGATTACATGAGGTCTCCAATCCCCGAGGTAACATCTCCTATACTCCTTCGTTACAGAACCCATGGTTTATTAGGTTTGGTTAACATCATCCAGGAAGCTTTCCCAATAATGATGTGTTCATCAAACTCGCCATCCTCACCAACCCCCATTCTCCTTCGGCATAGTTATAGGGTCCCAATTAACAAGATTGAAGCCGCGAGAGTCACGACCATTCTAAAGAAAATTGCACACCACTATCAATATCCAAGCAAACTTGGCGCGGCAACCACATAGTTTGCATGAGATACACTAGAACTGACTAACAATCGACTTTGCAAGACAAAGTCTCCCCGCTCGTTAAGAAGATTCTTCTTCCAACCTGCAAGCTCCTACCAATTTTATCGATGATGCCCGTAAATCACTACGTTTCACACGACCAGCCACTAGTGGAAAGCCAAGATAATTACCTAGATGACTAGCAAAATGGATTCCACACATACCTGAATAACTCCTACGAATTAGGAGGACAGTGGATAAGGCCAAAACACGCGACTTCTAAACTAACTTTGAGCCCGATATAGCACAAAAGGTATCTAAGGACGTCATCACCGTATGGATTTGCAACTTCTTTACTTTACAAAAAAGAAGGATATCATCCGTGAAGAAGAGGTGTGAAATGCGGGGCCCTCTAGAAATACTCAGGATTCCAAGCACCCTCTTGAACATTCCCCAAAATAGAAAGAGCTAACCTCTACATACATAGAACAAAAAGGTAGAGAGACATTAAGGTCCCCCTGAGTCCCGGGTTGGTGGAAAGCATCAAGGCGAGTCCCATTCCATAACACCAACAAGCTAGAGGAGGAAATGCAACTCATGATTAATTGAATAATCCTAACGGAAACCCAAAAGTAGAAAGAGTCTCCCTGAGAAAGTCTCAATTCACCCTGTCATAAGCTTTCTCCAGATCAATCTTGAACACAAGATAACCTTTTTTCACCTTAGAATGGCGAATCTCCTACGCAATAACTGAGTGCTCTATAGTTCCCCGTTTTGGGATAAAACTTCCTTAAAGGGGACATCTAGATATCCAAAAGAGAAAATAGGGGAGTTTGAGAGAGAAGTTTGAAGCGCAAAAAAGGTGAAGTAGGCGTATTTTTTATGTCTTCGATATTGGGTATCTTGAATATGAATAATTTAGAATTACTTCAACCATATAGTATGTTTACATAATTTAATATGATATCAAATAAACATATTATACTAATATTTGTGGTGTTAATATCTTAATTTAATTTGTTTTTAAAAAATTAAGCTAACACAGTGAATTATATATTAAAATTAATTAGCGAGAACATATCACATGATAGAGATAATTTATTATGAGAGTGAGAAAAATAAATTTGATGGACCACATAATTATACATGGATGATAAAAAATTAGAAGTTAATAATAATTAATACTCAGATGTTCATTTAAAAATGTCATATAATTTTATATTTTAATCATAACTATTCATATAAGATCTAATAGTCAATATTAACTCCAGTCATTAACACAATTAGTAAACCATGCCTCTCACTTGAGTTGCTCCCAAAGGTAGCATATGCATTTTTTTATTTGTTTTTTAAAGTACCCACTCACTTGACATGCAAAAGATGATTTCTAGACACAAGTCAAAAGCCTAAATAGAGACCCCTCAAGTGGTATTTTTTTTTCTATATAAATAAATCCCAAAATCAAACCCAAAATCTCATTTTTAGTAACAAATAATATATACTAATTTACTAACTAACAAGGTGATAATTCCAGTGGAAGGTGTTACACCTTAAGTACATTGAATTTATTGTCAAAAATATATCCACCATCTACTCCCTATCTACCTTATTAATTCTCAAAAATGATAGTTTAACACCCAAAAAATGGGTGTCTTTTAAGATGTTCACTTTTTTATCATTAAATGTAATAAGTTAATAGAAGAAGTGAGAACCATCATCATATCCAATAATAATAAAATAAGTGTATCAAGAGATATTCATTTTTTAGGTGTTAAAATAATAGTTCCTTAATTCTGTATTTTAGTGAGAAGCTTGCGTCATCGTGAACCTTTACTCTATAGTATGATGGGGAGAACTAAATGTATACAAATTAAAATATAAAAATTATTATTTTGCAAAACTATACTATGTAAAATAATTAACACAATATAAATTACTGGAATATACTTGTGATTAATATGAATATGAAATACAGTTTAATTTTGGTAAGCTAAACAAATTTTACAATATTATTTAATTAAATTATTTTATTTATATGATATATCTTTCAATAAATATGGGTAAAAGTTAACCATATTCAATAAATAATGGAATAACTATATATTTTTGACAATATATAATTACATAACTATATTTTTTTTACATTATCAATATATTAAAATTAAATCCTATAATATATTCACATGCATTTATCTTTCCTTCATGTTTGTCGTGAAAAGTCTAGGGGGTTGTTTGGCAACACTTTTAAAAATTGTTTTGTGTTTTTAAAAACAAAAGACTACAAAAACTTGTTTGACAAATTGTTTTACAAAAGTTGGTTTTAAAAACAAAAACTCATGAACCAGGTTTTAAAACTGAAAATCCAAAACAGTTTTGGGTTGTTTTTTTGGTTTTTTTGTTTTAAAATAGACAAAAACGCGGTGGTAAACTTGTGAATATGTGAAGTTTGTGTTTTGCCCAACCCTTCGAATCCTTACACAGCGCTTCTCGCTTTGGGTTTTATTTTTGTTTGTTCACTTTCATCAACCTTTCTTCCACCTTCTTCTCGCACTGTCGTTGCTCCTCCATTTGTAACGAGCTTCTCACACCAGGGGACCAAGACCCAGCGACCCGTTGAACCAAGCTCCGCGATTGAGAACGAAGCCCCGCGACCAACGAACGAAGCCCCCCGATCCGTCTCCGCGACCGGCATCCAAGACCCCGCGATGGCTGTGAGACTCCACGCCCATCGCCGTGACCCGCGCTCCTCGACCCAGATCTCCGTGATCGCGGCTTCACGACCACATCCGCCATCCTCCGCGTCCTCCACCGTGAACTCCTCTCTCTTCTTCTTCTTTTCTTCATTTTACTCGGGCCTTTTCTTTTACTCTATGTAGGTTGTGTGTCTTGTGGGTTTTGGTTTTTTTGTGAGTTGAAAGTAGCAAAATGAGATGTATCCTGAATATTGCTAAGTATTCAAAGGAAACAGTGTTCTGCATATTGAAAATCTTGATCCATTCATCGTGGTTTGTACTGTATAATTGTAATTGTTGTTGTTGTTGTTGACAATCTGGATTGATTCACCGTGTTGATCTTGATGCAATAGAGAACACCTGAGGGCATGTTTAATCTCATCTTTGAGTACCAGAATTTTGAGTTAAGATGAGCTTTCATAACATAGGCTTGATCATTTAGGAAGGTCATTCTTGTTGTTTGATAAAGTGTCCCCCCACCCCTAATTATTGAGCAACTTGTTATTTGTCATTGATTAGTAAAATTCTGATTCTGTGGACAACATGACAAGGCTTTTGAGTCTTTTTGGTTTCTATCCTTGCAGGTTTTAGTAAATGATAAAACTGCTAGTGCAAACTCTGTTTCTATATTCTTTCAGGCTGCCTTCTGGTTCTGAGAGGCCCAAGTCCATTTGAATGCATTTTTCGTTAAAACATGTTAGCTTAACCATGGTGCAAAGACCATACAATGTTAAACACTACTTTAATTGGCATGGCCTAATTTTCTGTGTGCCTCTATTACCATGGGTTGCTTTTCTTATTCTACCTCTTTGATCAAAGGAATGATGATAAATGAAAGTTATATTGATTTCTTTCGTGGTTTGTTATTCTTGAAATGGTGGAATTGCCTCGTAGCTCGGCCTCCTTAAGACACTACCATCTATACCTTGCTTTTGACAGGGTTTAATCCAATCTGTCTTTGAGCTTCAAGATGGATCTAGTGTGGTTATCACTGTTGGGAAGTATGTAACACCAAATCACAAGGACATAAATGGGAACGGCATAGAGCCCAACGTCCAGAAACTTCCAGGTAGAACTATTTTTCTTTTCTTTTTCTCCTTCATAGTCAAATGGTAATAATATAGCTCTCATGTTCTGAACCCCATATTTTCAGCTTGGAATGATGTCAACCAACATCTTTCAAAATGCAGCATGCACCACCAAGGATAAAACATCTTCCTTGGTATTCCAATGCAATCTTTTGATTCAGTTTTATCACCTCATTTGAAATTCTTGAAGAATCTATTTGCTGGAAGCTGCCATGTATATCACTAGTGTTCATATTAATAATGGATAGAACGCCTGAATGGTCTACACAACCTTCTTGACTACTATGGCATTTAACATAAAAGTTGGCTTAACACCCCATATTGGTTGGCAAGGGATTGGCTTTGAAGATTTGTAACTGTAACATTCAAGATGAACTAGAAAGTGGATATGGGGTGAGAAGAAATGAACTCAGGAAAGCAAAAACAAGGAGGAGTTTGTATCCAATTAGCCTGTGCAGAACTGAAGCAAATTATACTTACTAACATATAGGAAAATGTGTTACATTTTTTTATGAAGCTTTCTCTTATCCTTGGTGTAAATTTTTCCCTTCTTTCCTTTTGTTGGTTATAATTTACCCTATCTATCAATTGTCTGAATCCATGGAAAGGTGTTACTTGATTGGTAAGAGTTCATTACCATTTGACGATGATGAAAAATGAAGATTTAAAATTATTCTAGCATGTTATTTAGCATATTTTTCTTCTTGTGTTTTGTTATGTTAGCAAGCTTATAGTAGTGTTGATTTGAAAGGTAGATGATTTTTTTATTTCTTTTATTTAGCATGCAAGGCCTGCAATGTGTGCAGGGGTGTGTACGCCTCACAATACTTGATTTTTCTTAGTGTTTATATAAAAATTAACGTAATATATATACTTAAAAAGATCATAATAAGAGATTTATGATTATATTTTTATTTATACTCAATTTTTATGAAATTTGATATAAGTGATCTTTATAATAGGTAACTTTAATTCAATGGTTGGATCAATAAAAATTATTTTATAAAAAGTTATTAAATGTATAACTTTACTTAAAATTTTATATATATATATATATAGAGGAAGCGTATCATATGAGGGAAATGATTTATTATAGTAAGAGGAATGATTTATTATAAAAGAGAGAAGAATATGTCTAAACTGTATAACCACACATAGATAATTCATAACTATGTGTGTAAGTGGGAATACGGACAATTGTATGTATAGAAAATATTATATATAAAACATAATAGTTAAAATTTGTCATTTATAGTAATCCAAATTGCTAAAAGTTTTTTATTTTATTAGTTTTAAAAGTTATTTTTTAAAATAATTATCTAAACAGGTTTTCTATTTTTTATCATTATAAAACTGTTTTTAAAGTTATATTGCCAAACAAGTTTTTCTGTTTTTTTTTTTTAAAAATTGAACTGAAACTTGTTTTTTAAAGCAGTTTTAAAAAATTTAAGAACAAAAACACTTCCAAACAACCCCCTATATTTCTTTGGTTGAATTTCAGTTCGTCGACTTTCGTAATAACACATACCTCTGTTTGCTCTAAATAGCATTTTAGTTAATTTTTTTATTAATCAAATTTGACGGTGAAAATGAAAATCAACCTATGACAAGGTCACGTGGGATAATTCATTCCCGTATAACATGTATCTTTAAACCCGGGGAAAATAAGGCGAAAAACAAAAGAAAACCAAGACCCTATCTGCAACCTTTTTTTTTTTTTCCCCCGTGTCGGGCTATAAATATTGCTCTGTTGCCCGCTTCACAGAAAAAAGAGTAGTATCACAGAGGCATTACACAGAGAGAGAAAAGATGGAGTTGAACAAGAATGTTCTGGTGGTGAAGGTAGCTGTGTTGCTTTTCCTCATGGGCTTTTCTGCTACTGCTGAAGCCGGTCGCCTCGATCCAAGCTTCATCATCTCACAAGTGTTAAACAATGGTGATGATGCTGCAGGTTACCTAATTCCCAAAGCATCAACCAAGGACTGCTGTGATAGCTGCGTCTGCGACGTACCATGGCCAGAGGTTTGGTGCAGGTGCAAAGATGTTGCCGAGTCTTGCCACCCATCTTGCGCCGCCGGTGCATGCCAGTGTACCAAATCTGATCCTCCCCAGTGTCAATGCTGGGAATACGCTAAAGGGAAGTGCTCCATATCAGTATGTAGCTGAGCAAGTTCCAAAACCTGCATGTGATGCGAGACAAAGTCACTTAGGCTTTGTTCTCTTGTGTGGGAATATGTTAAATAAACCAGAGAGAAATCTTTGCATCGTCTTGAAGCATTAAGGTGGGTTGTAACTCTATCCAATGATAGAGTGGTATTTAAGGTTTAGATAATGGTATGATCCATAATATATTTTTACCTAAAATATCATTTTGTCATTAGGTAGAACGCAATCTACCTGGTATTTTATGACCATGTTAATATTTCTCTGCATAAATGCTGAATAAAAGAACTGCTTGGTAGGCAGCTTGCTTATCTGCTGTCCAAGCGTGTTTTATTATACTGTCTTGTTTTCGCATAATGTTTATTTTTTAGTCACTTTGGTTTCTGAAGTTTAAAATTAGATTAATTAATCCATAATTTTATATAATTATAAATCAAATTAGTGTCTGATATATAAATCCTAGCAAATTATTGGACTAATGAATCTAAGTTATTATTTTTAGGAATTAATTTGATTTATTGATATATTTAAGAGATTTATATGAATATTTTTTTTATACGTGTATATGAATTGGAATTAATTAGTCAGATTTTAAATTTTAAAAACTAAAGTGATTAATGAATGGCATGTTGAGGACTAAAATGGTAATTAACTCTTTTACATAGTTTCACCTTTGATCGATCTCTATAAAATACACATAAACACAAAAACAATGAGTTATATCTAATTTTGATCCAGAACAAAACTTTATGAATCCATTATATGATTAACAAATTAATTCCTAAAAGGCGATGTCATCCTAGCTACATTTCTTAGTTAATTTGGGCAAATCGAAGACATCGTCATGGTAAATATATACTTACACACAAGTAGTAGGGTGTTCAAATTTTTCAGTGAGAATCTAATCCAATAACAAGATCAATTTGCTAATAAAAACACTAGGTCACATATCACCACCTGTTCTTTTGATGAGAAATTTGCCAAAGGACAAGGCAAATGTATAATGAAATTATAAGAGATACATCAATAAATTTGAGTATGGTCTCGTAACTCAAGCTATGCTTCCTTAGTTGTTATTATCAACGACAATCACGTGCTAATTTCAGCTGCACTCGGTGGTCCAACTCGAGGTTTTTACTTTGTATAATGTTGTATATAAAATTGGGTACTTTTTTCGATAATTGGATTATTCTTGACTCTCAAAGAGAGCAGCTTCAGTACATCAGGTATTTCACTTGGCAAAACCGAATATAAAAACTGCCCAAAACCGAAAACAAAAACAAAAGTAATACAAGAAAAAAATTAAAAAAAAAAATCAAAATATACTATTTGCAAATGAGGCAAATGATACTCTTCATGTTGAAAAGTATAGACACATAATAAGGATATTTGTTATTGTCCAAAAATGTTGATATAATTGAAATGCTAGAAAATATTTAGTACCTAAAAATAGTCATTGAAAATGATGAGATCTCAATAGATTATCTCTCTATAGGAAAAAGATGGAATCGATTAAAAATCAACGTCGACTATATATTTGTGAATAATGTAGCACTACACATTATACATAAAAATGAGGATCTTAAACTAAGAATCATCGACAACTATCAACACATAAATGATTAGTCAAAATAGAAAGAAACCATGCAGGCTAAACTTGACTCATTCATAAAATGTAAAGTTTTTGGACCTATAGTTGGACACCTAGATACAAGTGAATATGTATATCAGAAAAATGAAGTTATGGATTGATGATATATCCATGACATGTTCTAAATTTCTATATTTTTTTTAATACATATCATATATGTTTTGGTTTTGATCTATCATGTTATTGAATATACCATGTTTCTAATTTGATCCGTTAGGCTATTTTATGTTGTGTTTACAAGGAAACTATGTTCATTATAGTTGATGTGTAAATTAATTAGTTGAACTCCTGATGAAGAAGTTCCCATAGTAGTAAAAGATCTAAAGAAAAAGTTTAAGATAAAAGATTTCAAAAGGATAAAGTTTTGTCTCGGCCTGCAAATAAAATATTTAACGAACAAAATGATTGTTTTTGTCGATCAACTCTTATGAAGTTTTATATGGATAAATCACATCTCTATGCAATAAATGTATTAACATGTAGGATGTAAATCAAATTTACATAAAAGATATAAAATATATTCCTTTTATGAATACATGGTCATATCCTAGAGATACATAAGATAGACTATAGTTATTGTTTCAAATTACAAAGAAATTAGTACAATACACGAAACTTATAAATGTTTTTGGCTCAGGGCAATGGATTAGCATTTTGAAACTATCATGTGATTATCCTAGAAGAAACTTGCATAACTTTACATGAAGACAACATGATATAGATAGCTCAACTAAATAGAGCAATTGATATCCAATTTCTTCAAGTGATCAAGCCACTACATACCTATTTCTTCTTTACAAAAGTAGTTCACAAAATTAGAATGCATTTATTATGATATTTAAAGTAATACTTCAAAGAAGAGAAATATTGTACTCTTTTTCCTTTGATCAAAGTTTTTATCCTATTGAATTTTTCCTTGATTAGATTTTAATGAGTCAATTTCAAGTTCATATTATGAGGATATTGTACTCTTTTTCCTTTACTGAGATTTTCCCACCAAGTTTTTTTAGTAAAGGTTTAATAAGTCATATCCATTATGGACATCCAAAGGAAGTGTTATGAAATATTATATGATTATGAATGCCTAGATCTTTAGCCAATTCAGTTAAGATTTAATTAGATTAGATAGAATTTAATGATTTGATGTGATATTATATCTCTCATCATTTGATAATAAATAACCTTTGGATGCTTCATGTAATAATATTGTACCTTTGGAGATAATCAATATTGCCATTCTCATTATTTGTTCTCTCAATCATTATTTTCACAACACACTTGTCAACATATTAGTAGGAGGAGAGAGAATGAGGCAGGAAAGTGGTCGTGTGGGAGATCTAAATCCCTTATTTTCACCTTTACATCAAATACCCTCTCTCACGACATTTGCATTACAGTTTACTTAAAATTCAACAATTGGATTAAAGTAATTTCATGTCCAAAAAAATTATTAGATGAAGTAGTATATCAAGACTTATCCTAGAGTAAACAGATCATCACTTATCTTCAGTAGTATCGGCACTGAACATGTCCGATCCATTGATTATCACTTATCTTCAGTTCACCTAAATTGAACTTCAAATTACCCACTATGCCCCATCCACGCCAACCACATGCTAATTTCAGCTGCTGTCGGTGATCTATTATTCGTTTTTGTCTGCAATGTTTTTGACCAAGTTATATACACAAGCATGATTATGATTGTGAAACTATTTTTAACAACTAATGTTGTAATTAAGAGAGATTTTCTGTTCGAGAGTTTACTTTTGTCGTCTTTCTAAAATAATGCAATTCACTTACCGGCGTCTAATTTTAATTTTATTGGTCCAAATCTTTTAAAATTTCTTCATAAAGTATTTTGAAGTATTTATTAATATATTAAAAATATTGTTTAAAGCCAATAAGGATGAACATAATTGGTTAAGATTTGACTTGTACCTTACAAAATGCATGGGTTCAAATACCGATATAAGGACTTTGGTGTAATCCATCTAAAAAATTTTCAAAGAGATGGTGGCTTTCCCTGACCGTAGTGAAATACAAATAAATACCCCCAACCTAAACTTTTATGCAGCAAAAAAAAAAAAAGAAATTGTTTAAAGATAAAATCTTAGTTTCACTTTTAAGTAAATCAAGTTCTTTGAAATTTGAAATAGAACTTTGTAATTGCTTGCCTCTTCCACAAAACAATAAGAAGCCACAAGAATTGGATCAGTGGGGAGGAATTTGACTAATTTATTATGAAATCTTATATTCAACCCTCATTATTCTTTTCTTGTTAAAAAAAAAACACACACACACACACAAGGAGTAACTACAGAGATATATTAATTATAACGAGAGGGACAGATTGGGAGAGGTGATGAATTTGAAGATGTTGGTGAAGGTAGCTGAGTTGCTCTTTCTCATAAGATATTCTGCAACTGTTGAAGCTGGTCCCCTCATTAATCGATCCAAGCTTCATCATCTCACAAGTGCTCAACAATGATGGTGATGCTAGTTAATTACTTATAATTATTGGCCACATCATCAACCAGTAATATTGCCCTAAATCTTGCAAATCCTGCCGTTGTGCCAAGTCCATTCCTCCAGAGTGTCTATGCCTGTTGCCTAGAGACTCCGCTTTCCCTTTACCAGAATATACTTAATTAAGCATATGTTCCAATTACTTCAGATGTGGTGTGAAATGCATATCTATGTGTGATGCGAGAACAGTCACCTGGGCTTTGTTTTCAGGTGGATAAATGTTATTTGAACTCTAATTGTTGTGCGACATCTAGATATCCAAAAGAGAAAATAGGGGAGTTTGAGACAGAAGTTTGAAGGGAAAAAAAGGTGAAGTAGATGTATTATTTATGTCTTGTGTTAGTCAGCCCAATATGCAGAACCAATACTTCGGAAGCCAATGGCGGATCCACTCACTAACCCAAACGCATGAACAGGGCACATGTTGCAGCGGTTATCGAGCTTGTCCATCCACCTCTCTACTCACTCCCTCACCATGAATGTGAGGACGTAGGAATAGGGACGTGGTTGACCTCCTAACTCCAGGTAACTGCTCCTGATTTGCCCCTATAAATTCCTCTATGGGTTCCAAGTACATGTTCATGTTCCAATCTTATTATACCTTTACTTTGCAAAAATCCATGCTCATTGCTTGGTGGAGTCCTTGCATATACACCCCCCAGTTTCACTTCATCAAAGCTCGCGAGGACCAAGAAGGAAAGAGTCAACTTGTGTCTCCGAGTCTCCACCCTTAGCGGGGTACGTTAGTACTTCGAACGCCCCCTTAGTACATCTTCGGTATTGGCTATCTTGAATACGAATAATTTAGAATTACTTCAACCATATAGTATGTTTACATAATTTAATATAATATCAAATAAACAAATAATGTCAATAATTTAAATTTGTATTATCTTTTAAGAAATTGGTGTAAGAATCAACTATATTTATTTACATGACAATATACGATTATATATATATAAGGCATCCATATGCTTTCTTCACATTTTTTGTAAAAAATATTTTGAGGCATCTATATACAATATATAAGGGGTATTTCCCAGATAAGTGATTTTTGGTATCTCTTCACCCATTGATTTTTGTTTTCAAGTTCGTAAAGATTTCTTTTTCTATACTATTTATAAAACGGCCAGTTATTAAAAACAAATAGATATGCAACTGCTATGTTTTACTGGAACCCCCCGTATAACCACCGCATGTTTGCACCTTTCTTCACTAACCTACAGCCCTGCACCCACATTAGTTAGATTTCGCTTGTGAAAAAGTTGATAAAGTATAAAAGTGAGAGGTTAATTATTCTTAGATTATTTAGTGAAAAATTGTACATAATGGAAGTTATTAATCCAATGATGATTAACCTCTCACTTTTATATTTTATCAGCTTTTGCACTTTAAATGATCTAAATTCATATTAGTGACCTACACCCATGTTGAGCATATTATTATTTTTAAAAAAATATAAGGACTTTGTATAGATTTAATTTCTATACATTAACAATGCAAAAATATTTACAAAGGCATCTTATTATTTATTGCTATATCAATCATGATTTTTTTTATAAACGTTTGCACCCACTACTTGTAAAATCATCTAAATGAAAAATTTGATTAACGAATAATTTCATATTGTTAGTATATTAAAATTATTTTTTTTCATTTTTATGCATTTAACCATCTAATATCATTCTTATATATATTTAATTGTATTAGTATTTAAAAAAAATTAAAAAAAGTGTCTTGATAGGCACCTCAAGGCGCCAGTATATATAGTAGCGCTCTAAGAAATATTAAGTGTAGATTTCATTGGTTAAATTTCAATTGGTCATCGATTCTCGTAACATCTCTGTTCGCACTACATAGTACCGCCCGTGATTCTTATTATTACCAACAATGGTGAAAACTGAAAATCAACACACGAGAATTAAGGTTATAAAGAGAGAGCTCTCTGTTGCCCTCTTCACAAAACAAAAAAGAGTAACCCCCAGAGGCATTAGAGAGAGAGAGAGATGATGGAGTACTCGAACAAAAAGGTTCTGGTGGTGAAGGCAGCTGTGTTGATTTTCCTCATGGGATTCTCTGCCACTGTAGAAGCTGCTGGTCGCCTCAGTCAAAGTCCAAGCTCGCAATTCTTAGACATTGGTGCTGATGATAAATATAATTATCCTGAAAGATCAAAGGTTCCGAAGACTCGGAATAATTCCCGAAGAAGAATATTCAACGAAGAAGAAGGATTGCTGTGAGCGCTGCGAGTGCACCTTATCATACTTTGGTTTGCGGTGCAAGTGCAACGATGTTTGGGAGTCTTGCCCTTCGTCTTGCCCTGCCGGAGACTGCTACTGTGACAAGTCTCACCCTCCACGGTGTCAATGCTTGGCATCCACTCTAGACAATTGCACGATACCACAATGTAGTAGTTGAGCAAGTTCCAAAACCTGCATATGTATGTGATGTTATGCGAGACAAACGTGTAAAAGGATCAGTTTTACACAATAAGTATGTCGTTAATTAAATCAAACGCTTGCTTAAGTGGCATACACGATATGATGTCCGTATAATTTTTTCTTTCTTTTTACACTAATGATATACTAAAATTAAACTCTTAGTTATATATATATGACTAGTGTGGTATCTGATGCACAGCGTTTCATTCTTACATAATTATATAAAGTTATATTTGGCCTTTCATATATCTAAATGACATGTTCAATTGTAGCATAATGATTCATAAAGAAAAAAAAATTGTTCAATATATATATATATATGTATAAATTACTGAATGTAAGAGTTAACAAATATTGTCATCAAGCATTGTACAGGAGAAAACGTACATGAAAAGAAGTCCGTCACAGATGACATTTTCTGCAATATATAAATAAGCTATTAATACAAAATAAGTAAACTAAAAGATTAAATTCATATTAAGATTATACTAAAAAAAATTTATTATTAAATATTTATTAGTTTATTAATTTTATTATTTATGAATTAAAAGTATTTTATTTTTATTATATGTAACTAAATTGATATCATATATTAATTTTTAATGGTATTTATTTATTATAAAATAATTTTATTAAGAATTATTTTTATTTATATAATTTTTTACTTATTATTATTTATTTATTTAAGAATTATTTTATTTTTAATAAAATATTAAAAATAAAAGTGACCTTGTCTTAGTTATTTTTAATAGCAACATGTCTTAGTTGTATGCCCTAGAGCCAATAAATATATGTATCAATAATTCTTATTAATTGTACTTTATTATTCTTTTGTCTATAATTTATATTTATTAGAATAAGTTCATAAGATCGATACTCGTTAGATACTTCACTCTCAAGAGTTGAGAATATGAGTGACGGAGTAGTTTAACACAATATCTTTAAAAACAATTCATGATTATAGGAATTCTAATTAGGAGTTACTATTTTGGAAGATCATCATCACCTTTGCTTGTTTCCATGATTAGTATGAGGTACTAATGAAGATGAACTAGTGAATCTCATACTATACAACATTATATGTCAAAATAGATATATAGACACTTATAAGATAAGTAGGTTGAACGTGACAAATAGAGTTCACATGCTAATTTTACTAATGTCAATGAAACATTATCTAGATCATGTTAATGCATATAGTCCTTAGACTAAGATGGCACAATTATCTTTTACACAAGTAGATATAGTTTGTGACTTTTTGTATACTCATGTTATGCATTAGTATTAAGCAATTTACAGCTATAGTTAGTTATGTATGGAAATAGTGACTAGTCAAGGTGGGATTCATTACCTCATATAAATGAGGATAGGTCCTATGCATTAGGGGTCGTTCTTGATCCTAAAATCACTGGCCGCGGTACTTGGACTTAAATAGAGAGGAGTTACTTGTTCATATCATATTGATTTAAGAATGAAAAACTCAGAGAATTCGTATGGTCTAAGCTATAGGATTTGACATTATCCATGACCCTGACAAAATTGGGATCCTATAATGAAAGGATTTGAGTGCATCAAAAATATGATTATTGATTTATTAAAATGTTCTAATTGATACATACGTTATTACTTGGGTGGTCATGACATGTTGTTCTAAGTGTTACCCAAGACTTATGAGAACCAAGAGTGTTTTGGGAATTGTAATGCAATACTTAGTGTACACATGTCAATAGATGAGTTCTGTATAGCCTCAGAGTCCTTGAGACCCATCCAGGTTGCTAGGTCTTGAATTTCACTAAGTTTGGATCTTATACCTCCGTGAAGGGCTATATGTTAAAGCTACATTCTTGGGACCAAAAGTCCGATAATTGTTTCCAAAAGGAAAACAAGTTAAAGAATGATTTTTATAAAACCTTTAAAAGCTTTTTTTTTAGCCCACATGTTTAGAAAATCTTGAAAATCCCATTTAACTGAAATCCAAAAATTGAATTTTGATTTGTTAGGATTTTGATTTTTATGATATTTTATTTGAATCCAAATGGAGGGTATTTCCTTACTTACATTTATGTTTTAAAGTTAATGGAGAGTAAAATAAATGAGAACATTAACTTAATGTAAATAAATGAGCGTTGAGGCAATCTATATGCCAAAATGAAGAAAAATGGTGTTGTTCCTGCATAATTCTCAAAACGGTCTTGCTGGAGCGAGTTATGTTCGCTCCAGCAGCAGGTACCAGGAGGCTCACTGCAATGAGATATGTTTGTTGCAGCGAGTTGTTGTTTCCCCAGGTTCACTAGCAAGCTTTACTCGTTGCGGCAAGCACCCGTGTGGCTCAGAAAACGATGCCGTTTCACTTAGGACCCCATTTTAAAAACCTCCATCGGGCTCCCTCCCCTTTGACAGAAGCTGAAACCCTTCCTCCCCTCCTCCCTCTTTCTCTCAAATTCACTCCAATCCATCATTCCCAAGCTTCAAAGTGAGTATATGTTGTTAGATTATATCTTCATTCTCTCCATTCTTTCATGATCTAGGGTTTGACTTTGTTATTTCTCGTTGTTGTCAAGTGGAGGTGCTCTTCCAATATTGTTAGAGTTGTATTAGGATAATCTAGAGATACCCATAGCGTATTCATGAGTTTATTGGTTGTAATGTAGACATTGATGCCATCCTTACTCCTCGAAGTTCTGCTGAGTTGTCCTCTCTTGTTCTCCCTTTCCAGGTGAGTGGGTTCGAATCCTGTAGCCTTTATGTGGATTATTATAGTTATTTTCATTAGATTGTGGTATTATTGCATGATTTTGGAAATGATTGTAAAGAAATTATAAATTATTATGGGTTATGCCAAGTTTATGGAATCGTGATTTTCAACTATCATAAATTGTATGACTTGAGGCTATTTTAGAAAAGATTGGAGAGTAGTGATGATTTTGCCAAGCTTATGAGATTATGATTTCAAAAGTGGAGTATGCATATATGATAGAGTTTAAATCAGAGAAAATCTTCAGAGTAATTAGAGAAAAAAGATATATATATATATATATATATAGCAAAGTATGTTTTAGTTGTGAATAAATATTTTATATGATTTTCAAGTATTATGATTATAAACCCCAGTGATTTGAACTATGATATTAGAGTTATAAAGTATATGAATATATATTAGCTTAAGATATGAATTTAGAACTTCAGTCTTATGGTACAAAAGGGTACAGAATTAAGTATGATTCATAGCAACTAGATACATATTCTGTGGACTTAAAATCATAATGCCTACAAGTGGATGATCCCTTGGGCATGATTTCCATAGCCAAGTTATGCTAAAGTCATATTGTTAGAGTTATATGAATCTAAATCTCTAGAGTACTAAGTTTTAGGGCTCGCATTCGTTAAAGGCAGAGCACCCACCCTTCAGTATTGTTTATTTTATTTAATTAGTTGAGTTATGTATGATGAGATTTATTAATAGCTATAGAGGCAAACCCAGTAAACAACCATGGAGGCAACAATAGTAAATAGCCATGGAGGCAATAGTAGTAAACATCCATGGATGCAACACTATTAAACAGCCATAAAGACAAACCCAGGAAATAGCCATGGTAGCAAATCCCAAGAAACGGGACCTAGTTAGGTACCCACAACATGTCCAACAAGGACTATTTGATATGCAGCTATTATCATTATTATTACTACCATGTTCTTCTTATTGTTGTTATTATGATTTCAAACTTCCTATGGTTGTTGTCCCATGAAGAGGGTACATGTGAAAATTCACTCGTTGAGTTTTAGATGAAACTCACTTCTCTCCTTTCTCCTATTATAGGTATAGTAGCAGTTCCGGGTCTTTCCAGTCGTCTCTTCTCCGCAGTAAAGGTATTAGTTGGTGAGCTTCACTTTGGAGTGAAATGCCTTTTTGTTGTTCTTAGAGTGCTCTACTATCATTACAAAGGTCCCGGACCATAGTGATGTTTTACATTTTGATTTACCATGAACTGGATTATATTATATTTGCATGATTATAGCTTTCATGGTTTTTTAAATATGTATAGAGAGTAATTCGGATATATTGTATTATGAATATATATTTAGAGTTTGATTATGAAACTAAATATGACGATTTAGATTGCAAGGAGAAAATGGTTTATGTTAGATATGCAATTATGTTTGAAAATGGATTTTATGATGTACGCTTTACATATAGAGAAACTTAGAGGTCATGAAACTTACGTGGATAAGATTCCTCATATGTCAGTCACGTTCTCAAGTTGAGTCTTGACATGTAATTTAGATTTGGAAATGAGTTTCTAATAATATCAAAGATTTGATTTTATAATCTCAATATTGCCAATCAATGATGAGCCTAGTTAGTCACACAAAATAGCACATGTTTACGCTGAGAATAAATTAATTCTAATTAATGTAGTTAATTAGAAATTAATTACCAAATTGGGCTAGTAATTTGATTAGGGTTGCTAGCTCATCCCAAAGTCAAATTGAACATGGTGGTAAATCCTCAAAATATGGAAAGTCCATATTTTAGAAACTTGTGTTAGGGGCATTTTGATCTTTTTTGCTTTGGATTAATATCAGACATGAGATGACTTATATTTGAGATTATGTTATTTTTAGTAAACACCAAAATTGCATAAGCCTATTTAAAATAAGAATTATTTGAAATAAATTAATTCAAATTTTAAATAAACTTTTGATTGGGAATCAATTAAGAATTGATATATGTTATAAATGTCATCCTAATATTTGCACATGCCAGATAAAATCTACAATCTTACAAGGAAAAGAACCTGGCACGTATTGAAGAGAGAGAATATGGAAAAAAAAAGAAAAAGAAACCAATTAAGCGTACATACAACTCTATTAATAGAAAACCACTTCACCACCCACTCCATACTAGTCTAGGTTCCCAAGGATAACAAATAGCAAAACTTGGACAAAAAGGAGATCCTTGGCATACCATATTCATGTGAACAAGCTAGAGGTCATGCAATTGTGCGGCTATGTGTTCGTGAGATGAACAACTACTTTTTGGGAGTTCGCTACAAGAGATATGCATGCCCTGTTTAATTTTAAAGTTTCGGCATTTGCGTTATCTAAATGAAACAAGGTGATACTCAATTCAATGAAATAAGATTTCATTGAGTGTGATTCTATACTATATGAATTGTTGATGTAATCGAAAAAATTTTGTACGCTGCCGTTTATCATTCCGCTGCATTGATCTATAGTTTTCCAACAACATGAAGCTGAAGACCCCCTGCTTTTCCTTCTGCGCCCTCGAGTTTGGATGAGGAAGCTAAAGTTGCGGGCTTCCATGATGTGGTGGAGTTAGACGATGGGTCTTTGAACCGGCCTTGTGATCTCCCCAAGTCTATCATGGTTTGTTCGGATGGGAATCTTGTGGTTGATCTCTCTCATTACTTTATTGAGGAATACATTTTTTTTCTTCTAGGATTGAGAAAAGGAAAGAAAAAAGGTCATGGAGAAAATAAAGATTTTTGGTTGTTGTTCCAAGAAATGAGTGAAAGCAGTTACGACCTCTTATGTGTTGGAGTTAAGTGTGGGCGGTAAAATTCTACATTAGTTGAGAATATACTAAATGAGTAATATATAATATGAGAGGAGTGATGATTCATGGCCTAAAGATTGATGATTTGTCTCTCATCTTTTTAGCCTATTCATGCTTCACTGATATATGAAGCTTCCCTCTTTAGCGATTAGCTTTTTATAGTTATCAAAAAAAAAAAGTTAGGATTAGGATATTCACATTCAAATAATATTTAATAACACAATTATTTTATACAATATACTATGTAGGCTATGGAATATACTCGTGATTAATATAAATATGAAATATAGTTTAATTTTGATATGTAACTAATTTTTATATTGTCAACCATTTTATTTGTATAATCTTTCAATAAATTAGCATAAGAATCAATCATATAGATTTTAACAATAAGGACAAGCAACGGTTGATAATTAACTGAATTTTTTAAGTCTTTAGTCAGAAATTCAATTTCTAATAATAAATATGAAAAGGATCTTATAGCCAAAAATTTACTCTTAGAGAAGCTCCTATCTTAAAGGTTTAATCACTGCTATCAACAGCAGATATCTTGGAAAAAAAAATTTATTTACATAGCAATATATAATAAAATAATTGTATATATTATTTTATATAAACTACCAATATATTAAAATTAAATCTCATAAGATATATGTGTGGATTTCATTGGCTGAATTTGAATTGATCGATTCTCGTAACATCTCTGTTCGCACTAAATATCACCGTCCGTTGTTTTTTTGCCATTATTGAAATTTAATGGTGAAAACTGAAAATCAACTAACGACAAGGTTATAAGTGGAGAGCGAGCCCTGTTACCCTCTTCACAAAACAAAAAGAGTAACCCCCCAGAGGCACTACGCAGAGAGAGAGAGAGAGAGATGATGATGGAGTACTTGAACAATAAGGTTCTGGTGGTGAATGTAGCTATGTTGTTGATTCTCCTCATGGGATTTTCTGCCACGGTCGAAGCTGCAGGTCACCTCAGTCAAAGCCCAAGCTACAACATCTCACAATTCTTAGGCAATGGTGGTGATGCCATTACTCCCCAAAGAAGGAGGCGGTGGCGATACCAAATAGGTAATTATCCCGAAGCCTTCGTTGAGAGATATCGTGGTGATCATATTATTCGTGAAAGCAGACGGCACTACCGAAGATTCAAAATTCCCGAAGCACATTCATCAGCGAAGAAGAAGGATTGCTGTGATCGCTGCGGTGTTGAAATATTATACAGTATTCGGTACAGGTGCAAAGATGTTTGGAAGTCCTCTTGCCCTTCGTCTTGCCCTGCCTCTTACTGCAACTGTGACGAGTCTCACCCTCCACAGTGTCAATGCATGTTAGTAGATCCAGATAAGTGCCCGATACCAACATGTAGCTGAGCAAGTTCTAAATCGTGCAAGTGTGTGTGATGCGAGACAAAGGCGCTTAATTAGGATTTATTCTCATGTATATGTATGCATGGGATTGTTAAACAAAAGACCCAATGTACACTTTGGTCCGCAGCTTGCCTTGTGCACAACTGCTCTCACTAGTTTCTCCTTTTGATCTCTATAAATTACCCACAAAAACAATTATTATTTAGTAAGATTAATTTTGATGCCGAATCCGTGTAACATATCATTTTTACGCAATTAGTATGAGGTTAATTAAATCAAACGCTTGCTTAAGCGGCATACATGATGATGTCCGCGCATAATTTTTGCTTTTTTACACTAATGGTATATCAAAATTAAACTCTTAGTTATATATCTAAATTTTTTTGTTTCCTAAGGTATTCACTGCCGGTTTGGTTTCCTAGGTATCCATTATCGGATAAAGTGATTAATCCTTTCGCGTATTGTTAAACTCATTTAAGAGGTAAATGCTGGTCACAAGTTATGTATCTAATCTATCCGGAACAAAGCTTTATGAATTCATTACATAATAAATAATTAATTCATAACACAGGAGGTCATCCTAGCTACATTTCTTCGGTTTAGTTTGGTATTAATTATTGTGGTTTTTTTTTTTTTTGAAAGAGATATTGAGCTTTTTGAGCTGTCAAAAAGATTTATTAGTATTATTTAGTAAAATCATATAAAGGTTTCTCTCAATAAATAGACGCTACCATAGCAATATTTGATAAAGTTGTTTCTAGATTCTAAATTGATTATAATAAATATAAATATTAAAAATGATCATTTTTATTTTTATTATCATTAATTAAAATAAAGTAATATTAATCTGTTAATATTTGGAGGGCATAAATCAACTCTAAAAAGTGCTCGCACCCATGACTTTTAACTCCTCCTTGAAGAGCAAAACCAAACCATTTTTATTTTGAAATAATGTTATATAAAATTAACTTATTCTATTTATAATTTAACATTTTAAATTTTAATTAATAAAAGTTTTTAGTACTACTTTATATATTTACTACTTTAATCTTATTTTCAATTTTTTAAAAATAAAATAGTATTAAATATATATTAATAATAAAATCAATTGATTAATTAAAATAAAAATTAAATAAAGGCAATCTTAATTCTTTTAACGCATACAACAATTTATCGTCCGAGCCCTTCGATATATTGTGCATGGGATATTAATAATCAATAAAAATTAGGGATGGTAAAACGGGTTAGACCCGTTGAGTTGATCCATCAACTCGCCATGCATTTTTTGTCAATGTGGTAAAAGATGAAAACAAGACTCAACATCAAAGCTTAAAACTAACTTCCAAACACAACACCGGCACGAGCTGCATAAGCTATCTCCCAAGAGAAGCTGAGATACAAAAGCAACGAAATACAAAACCAGCTTTAACAATGTAACTCAATCAAATCAAATACAAAACTCCATCAAAACCAGCCGCCACAAATATAAAATTTGGGAACCGAAACAAACTGAATACGAAAAGCTCAATCCTCGTCTGATAAATGAACTAGATCTTACAGTGTTAAAATCAAATCTGAACAGAGAGAAAACAATGAGAAGTGTTAAAATCAAATCTGAACAGAGAGAAAACAATGAGGAAGCAGAGCTTGAGCCCCAAAACGCCTCACCATTGAATCAAATGCACCAATGTCGCAACAAACGACTGGTCAGAGACTGTCGACTAGGTTCGATAGCAAAACAAGTCAAAATGAGACACTAGGGCTTAACAATGCAGTTAAAGCAACACAGAAAAGGATAGAACAACCTCCTTCTGCAGCCTCTTCATCGTGTTCCTCCACTCCTTGCCTATGAAGCACGGATATTTCAAAAACCTTGTCACACCCGTGTGGACACTTTTGCAATACTGACACTTTGGCGACACTCAGGATGTCCAAAGGGTGTCTTATTGTGCCACTTCATCTCTCAATCTCGAGAGTCCATGACATTCCACTAATAAGTTTAACTCAAGCAAACATGGCAACAAACTCCATTTTCATTATGCAAACATTTGTTTCTTATTTTTTATAGATAAAAACTTGTGTAGATTTTTTTATTCTTGCAATATTTTTGGTCAATTCTTGATTTTGGAGTGTTTTTTAGCCATAAGAGTGCTTATATTTGATTTTCTCATTATAGCATGCTATTTTTATGTTTTATTATGCAACGTATCCTAAACGTATCGTATCCTATATATATTTTGTAAAAATCACCGTGTCCCTGTCCGTGTTATGTCGTATCCATTCGCATGTCGTATTGGTGCTTCCTTTCTCCTTGCACATATCCTCGTCAATCACTGCCAACAAACTCACTTATGGCAACCTCCGAAGCAAAGGACAATAATGACCGCGGCACCGCACCAGCAATGCGTGGTTCCTCCTGATCTTCCTTTGTTTATAACTTCAGCATACTGATATGATGCAAGAACCAAATAAAAAAAGATTCATATTTCTTTAGGAAAAAGAAAAAGAAAATAGAATCATGTTATTTGGGAAAAAAAAAAGGTTAGACAATTCGAGGATATACTTGGAGAGACATATGAAGCAATATAATGGGTTGTTTGGAAAAGGAGATAAGAGATTGGAGCAGAGGTTAATTGGTTAGGGAACACGAAATTGATGAGATTGACCTTCTTTGATTGGGTGTACCTGTAAGAGATTTCAATGCTCAAATTAGGGAGTGCTCAAGTTATTTAACACAGTTAGGAAAGCATGCAAACCTTAGTCAAGTGGTGATAGACTTTAAATAGGCTCATTTGACCTAGATTTTGCTTACTACTCCTTCGTTCCATAATTTTTGTCATCTTGAAAAATTGAGAGAAAATTGATACATTAAGATGTTAATGTATTTGGCTTCAATGAAACCACTTGTCCTAAAAACTTAGACTATTGTGTTGACACATATAAATGGTTTTATATTATTTGATACAACTCTTCAGGCAAATGCGTATTTTTGGGCTTCAAGCGTGGATAAAATATGAAAATATATAATATTTTCTTTTCTTCTAAATTTTAAAAGTTCCAACTTCTACTCTTTATCATAATAAGTGTAATGAACATAGAAAAAAAAATCAAAGTAGTACATTTTTATGAATCATTTATAGATAAAATTCAAAAAATGATAGTTAAAATATTAATTAATAACAATATTATAGTTTTTTATTATATATAATTATATTTTATGTCAAATATTATTTTATATATCATATCTATAAATTTTATTTAATTATTTTTAAATAAAAGAGCATGCAAGGACACGGTAAATAATTGGCTAAAAAATGTAGGAGTGGTCGTGACTACTGTGTGCATGGAAATTAGCCGACGAAAATGGCTATATATAGGTGAAGCTTGGGGAAGCAAACACAAATCAGGCAATCTCAACCACTTTTCTATGTTTTAAGTGTCGTCATTTACTTTGGCCTTTATTTACTTTCAATTCTTTTTTTTTTTATGCAGACTTTCAATTCTAATTTGTTTATATTTTTTCTTGTACTTGAATCCATTTTCATTAATAAAATTCCACTTTTACCATTTGTCACTATACGTTCTAGATAGAGTCAGTTGAGAAATCCATATACTAGAAAATACCATTCTAAGTGCAAATCGCCTGTTTGGTATCATTTTGATTCATTGATTGGATTAGATATTATTCTTAGCCAATTTATTTTGGATTAAACATTGAATTATGAGAAATGATAATTATACTCATAAAGTGTGGAACACTATATCAACTTATACATTGAATGTGGTGTGGATTTTATTTGAATGAGGTTCACATTCCATCCAATGTTAGATGAGGTGTGAGTACAACTAATACTACTATTGAATTATTGGCATATGTAGTGATTCTTTGGGTTCGTGGTTATCGCATAGAAAAGGTAAATCTTGAATATTAAAGTGTGATTGGTGGAACGTGGCCATGGAAGGCTCAGAGAGTTAATAACGGCGTTAAAATATAACAATTTACAATTAAAATGATGTATCATTCATTTCTTATTTGACAAATTTTCACTAGATAGACAAAGAGTGGGACAACAAATTAGGGACAGAAGATATGAATCCCCAAAGTATATTCTTTTCCCTGTTCTTCCAAATAGTTATTTTTTTTATATGGAATATGAACATTTAATAAAATTTAAAATTTTTATTAGTTTCTAAATATAGATTAGTCAACTTCCATCCATTTTAAAGATACTTATAAAAAAATTTAAAATAAATTTTTTAAAGTTTTCAACATAGTTAACATATCTAATGTATATAAAATTTTAAAATCTTATTTTTCTATTGATTCTTTAATTAATGGTCTTATAATACCATTACCTCGGATTTGAAATAATTGTTCATTTTCAATCTTTTTCCACAAATAAATGTTTAAATTTAATAAATTTAGACAATATTATCCTCCTTGAGGAGGGTGGTTAGTCTTGTTCGTTGCTGCCTTTTGTTTTTTTGTTTTTTTAACTTTCTCCCTTACCAAAAAAAAATAGACAATATAAATTATCTTTTTCTAATTATATCCCTATTAAATGGTGGAGGATATAGACTAAGTGGAAAGAGTATAGAGAAATAATTAGAAAACAGTGAGGTAAATAATAAAGATAATTGGTAAAACACTTAAAATTTTTAAAATTGGGAAACTTTTTCAATCATTTTCTTAATTAATATCCACATTTAAAATTGAACAGTTATTTCAAATCGAGAAAATAGTTATCAAAACTCATATTATTGTTGTGTTCTATTTAATAAACTATATTTTTGTATTAGGGCACTAACTTTTTTGGAATTATGGTTTGTGACGAGTTCCTATCCTCCTAGAAATATTTCGAAACCAAGAGACATGCCTATCTCAGGTTAGCTGCACCCCACTCCAAATCTGGCTATAAATAGAGCTCATTAGTTACATGCCCTCTTCAATAAACAGAGAGTAACATAGAGATATTATAAAGAGAGAAATTTAGATCATGGAGTTGAACAACAAGGTGATGGTGAAGTCTGCCACTGTTGAAGCTGGTCGCAAGCTCGATCCAAGCTTCATCATCACTCAGGTGCTCAACAACCGTGATGGTGCAAATTACTTTCCAAGACCATCAACCGAACAATGCTGTGATGCCCGCTTCTGCACACTGCCGTACCCAACTGCTATGTGCATGTGTGCAGATGTTGAGGAATCTTGCCCTTCAGCTTGCAAATTCTGCGTCTGTACAAGGTCCAATCCTCCACAGTGTCACTGTATAGATTCTGCTAGGGACAACTGCTACATACCAGCATGTTAGAGAGCAAGCTAAGTTTTAGTGACTGTACGTAGTGTGAGACAAAGTCACTTAGGCTTTGTTTTCAAGTAATGCATGAGAATGTTCAATAAAGACTGAATAAAGAAAAGGTTACTTGGCATGCTGCAAACTGCTATCCAAGCCCTGTATGTTTTTATGATCATGTGTGTTGTTTTCACTTAGCTTCTTCTTTGATCTTTTCATCTAAAACACCCATAAAAATAATTAGTTCTCTAATTTAAATGACAAACACAATATATAATACACAAGTGATTAACTAATAATTGGAAAGGGAAGCCATCATCCATTTATTAGTTTGGGCATGGAAAATATGTAGTTATTGTGTGCCAATTGTGCAAACAATTACCACAAAGTAATCGGTGTATATCAATATTATACACATGTAAAATGATCTTAAAAATTACAATTTGCAGTAAAACTTCCTGCCATAAAAAAAGTAACAACTTCACCCACTTTTTTTTTTAATCTTTTTCTGTATAACCTTTTGACATAACTTCGCATTCCGAGAGGATATATATATATATATGTCTTGATTTTGAGCATGCTATCAAACTGGCTTATGTAATTTCCTTGTATCATTTGTAATAGAAAACCTTGTAATAACTTCGATCTGCGTTTCAGCAGGAACAAATTTTACAATATGAAATGATACGCTAAAACAGGTTGTGGTAAGCTGTAACAAGGAAATGTCTCGGGTATGGAAGGAAAAAAATTGATTACTGTGTTTGGCACGCGGGCCGGGTATTGCTAGAGTTAATTCTTCCATAAAACTTTTCACCTTATTTTTACCCCCATATCAAATTAAACAAGCCATAAATGAAGAAAAATGTGTGAATATGTTATGAATATGAGGGCTTAGATAGTTGACATGTTGCATCCCGAGTGTGGAAGCTATAAATTGGAATGTTTGCTTTTATGTTGAACCTTGCCTTGTGGTACTCATTGAAGAAAAAAAATTTCATCTTATTTTTACCCCATGTCAAATTAAACAAGCCATAAATGAAGAAAAATGTGTGAATATGTTATGAATATGAGGGCTCAGATAGTTGATATGTTGCATGCCGCGTGCCAAGCTATAAATTGGAATGTTTTGCTTTTATGTTGAACCTGGCCTTGTGTACTTATTGAAGAATTAAAAAAAACACTTTTCATATAGTTGCGATATGAATTATATATATTTTATTAGTGCATTACTAGCTAATTGCGTACCTATCAATCTATATTTTTTATTTTCATATTAATTTAATATTTTATATGTTATTTTATTTACTTATTATATCTTTATTTTAAATTTATTTTCTATTTTTAATTTTCCTTTACTTTTTTCAATTTTTTTTAACGTCCCTTGTATTCCTTTACACTATGGGCATTATAGAAAATATGAAAATTTTGCACTAAAAAATAGTTAAAGGGAGGAGTCCCCTTTATATATAATATAGATTATATTATAGTGCAAAAATATGCTCTCTTTGTTTAAAATAACTGTCAAAAATCAAACAACATATATTAAGGAAAATAAACAAAAAATCTTAATTGGTAAATATAGAAAATTATATGAGTCAACAAAAATGTCTTTATATAGTCATTATTACTTATCTTAGTAAATGTATTAATTACTTAATTAACATATTTATATTAAGGGTATAAATGGAAGAAAAAATTAACGCTACCTAAATATTATAAATGGATAGATATTTTAAAACATTAAAAAGATAAAAAATGATAATTATTCTGAAACAAACGGAGTAATTCATAACTATATACTTTTGAAATAAACAAATAAAATAAAACTACTTTACGTGGAATTTTGTTTTATTTTATTTTTTTGGTGGAGCATAAAATTTTATTTTGAATATAATTAATTTATTTTGTACCAAAAAATACGTATCAAGTAGCAAATACTTCAATTATTATTGCCCAAAAGGAAAAACATTCATTGGTGTTTTGCTATGGAAAAGCTCAATTTAAAGATTAACTGTTAGTTGCATGCGCCCTTGAAAGGGTGGTTAATTATAAACTTGATTTTTCTTTTTTTTTTCACTGCACAAGTCGAACACTTAACATTATTTAACCAAAAAAAGCTTAACACTTAACATTCATAATAAAATATATATATATATATATATATAGAGAGAGAGAGAGAGAGAGACTAAACCGCATGGAGGAACAAAAAATTTCACTGACTTTATTTAAGATGCCCAGTTAATTATGAGATCCGCCAATTTTATCTAGAGTATGTACAATAATAAAATATTAAACTTGTGCTTACCACATGATTTTTCGTTTCCCCTACTCCGGGCCATAAAAATACAGATATATAAATTTATAGGTAGAGGATTTTATTATTAACTAAGGCTGAAATATAATCTTGTAAAAGCTTCAAAAAATGCAATCTTGTAAATAAACACATTCTTGCATGTTACAAATACTGCGTTTGCTCCAAGTCTAATGACCCACAGTATCATAGCAGAGAATCACCTCCCAATGATTGCTCTGTACCAGCACGTTAGACCAAGTTCCCACAACCCATGTGAATATGTGAGACAATCACTTATTAGGCTTTCTTTTCATGTATTGGACTTGCTAAATAAAGACTGAATAATGCAAATTGCTGTCCAAGCTGTGTTTTTATCTTATTTGCGCTCAGTCTCACCTTTGATTTTTTATATAAAAATAAAATGTGCTAGTGTGGGCACACAAAAAGTATGGATATTTTAGGATTTCCGAGGATGGACAATCATCGAAGAAGAAGAGCATTGTTATTTTAACATCTAAAATAGATGTTCAATTGGTAATGATCATCACTATATTCAATAATAATAGAGTGAGTGTCTTAATCAACATCTATTTTGTATTGAAATAACATTTTGAAGAAGGTAGGGGAGCTGGGTTAGGCTTAGTTGTTACCATGAGTGCGTTCCGGCGCTCCCGCGCAAGGGTTTTCTTGTCATTGAATACTCTTCTTTTTGGTCATTTTATATCAGACAACTTTTTGTCATCAATACAGGTTTTCCTCATCTGTGGACCTTTACTTTTTGGTCCGAGCCCATCTGGGCAACTTACTGAGTTGGGCCCTCAATCTATGGCAATTGAAATTAAAATCCTTTTGGGCCAAAATAGGACTGAACTTTAACTTTGACCATAGTGTCCCAGTAATTGTAGCTTGTATCCTGCCAGTTGCAGGTTGGGACTTTTCATTCGGCTGCTAATTCTGACCCCCACAAAAAAAAAGGGGATGCTAATGGAAAGTTCATACTATTAACCCCAAAATTATGTTGAAGGTTTACCAGGTGTGTCAAAATTACTTTTGCAAAAGACTTGTGGGAAAGTCTATCCATGCTTCTTTCTGGTTTAAACTTCATTACGAATAATATAATTTATAAAGCATAAAAAAATAAAAACTAATTAAAACTAATTTTGCTTTTAAAATTATATCGATATCCCTTGACATTCTGTTATTATTGCACTTTTTTTTTCAATGTGTGGTGGAGCGTTAAAAAAAATAGAAGCAATTGATGTCATATTTATATTTAAAACTTCTATTGCTATCACTTCGAATGGATTGAAGTTCCTATTCTTCTCCTCCATTTGATATGGATTAATTAGCACGGACAAAGTTTATATATATAGAAAAGTGGGAAAAAAATTATAGAGTAAAATTTTAAATCACTCATTTAAAGAGTTGAGTTGCGAACATTAGTTTAGTCTTCAAAAGAATTGTAACATCAATTTACTCTCTACAAAAGAAAAGATTAATTAATCTTCATTTCAATTGAATCTAAATATTGGCCTCCGTGAAGAATTCACCAATTGGTGTCTAATGTGTCATATTATATAACAATTTAACGCATTATTTGATGATTGACACATTAGCGGCTCAAATAGGCTCCAAATTAATACTCAAATACGTTACTTGTTTAGGTTGGTTTAAAATTTTTCATACAATCAACTAAATTCTTGTCAGATGAATTGAAAATTAATAGATTAAAGGAAGATTATAAGTAATTGACTCTAATTTCTTAGTAATATCAATTCTCATCTTTCACTCTAACATGTTTTCTCAATTATGTGTTGAACGAACAAAGTGTTTAAGCACACAATTCTCTAATCCAAAAATCCACACAATCAAAAGATAAATTCCTAAACTTGAGAATTATATAGTTTATTCCGAGCGTTAGAATATACCCAAATTTCCTAATTTATGCATGAACCCCAAACAAGTCATAATGAGCCACATCACAAGTTGCAACAACAAAGGAGAAAGTTTTAATCTATCAATTCCAATGTCAAAGAATACAAACCCATTAACAATTCATTCCAAATTCCGATTTCACCCTACCTCTAACAATGCGTATACAAAGTCATATTACCAATTGGCCTCAACGAACTCAAGAGGGTGATGATGAGTTGAGTTCTTAAAATTTTTCCTACTTTTCTTTTACAAATCCCTTTTTCAATATTTTATCTCAAAAATGTCTAGAAAATTTTGATTAGTTGACAGACAATATAAGTGACTTAATGCAAGTAACTTAATTGTTATGATTATTATAGAGGAACAAGACAATAAGATAAAGTTGCAATAATGTAAAGATTCAAGGAAAGAGAAGTGCAAACTCGATTTATCTTATATCAGTCATTTCTTGTGGCCTATATTTAGTTCTCAAGCAATGACTTGAGATTTTCCACCAACTTTCCAAGTTTTCTTGCCTTTGCACCAAGACTACTTTCACAGCTAGAATACCCCCACCTTTTGTATTTAATTTTAGTCTCTTAAGAATAAAAGGATATATGTCACTCTTTGTTCTTACAAGTGATGCACCACCATTTTACACAAACTCAATTGCAAATACAAGGATTCACTCTTTGTATAGAGGAAATATTATAAATTAAAGCACTAGAAGGATTTTCAAAGAATAAGACTTTTGGCCACAAGTTTGGTCAAGAGATTGATGATTGAAAATAATAGTTAAATGATGTTATTTGTACTAAGCTTTTCATATCTTGAAATGTGTTAATTGATGTATATTTAAAGAGTTAAAAAATCGTTCAGAGTGTTAGGGATTTATTCCAAAAGTTATGTCTTTTTAAAACATACATGTTTACACATTTCCAAACCTAGTAATCAATCACAGTTAGTGGTAATGGATTACTTAGTTCAAAATTCAAATTTGTTCAAAGTTCAAATTATGGGTGATAGTAAAAACATGTTAATTGATTACAAACATTTCAAATTTTACAAAACATGGTTTAAAACACAGCTTGAGTGATTCCTTCACCTTGAAAACACTTCAAATCATGCCATAAACATTTCCCTTTCATTCCAAACATACATTCACTTAAAATCACCTTAAATATTTCATTAACGAATAATTAAATCAATCGTTCTCTTAAAATCAAAGTTTTTATTTAGAATGAAAAACACATAATTAAGTTTGATGAAAAACTTAAATAAAAATAATTTTTAAACCAAAATAAAATTTAATCAAGATAGTGGCCAATAATCTTACCAAATGAAAACCTTTTAATAAGTGAACTTAAGTCCTAAAAAATGTAACATCGAGCTTTGAACTTGTCCTCCTTTAAATCTTTTTGCATCTTTTAAATTGAATTTGAATCAACCATTTGACATCATCAAAACTTGCATAATAAGCAATCACAACCAACCCCTACAGAAAAAAAAAGCAAAAGAAGAAAATAGGAGAAGAATGCACCAAAGATCCAAGATTTGGAGTAACAATTCCTCAATTTTTTCTTCTCTAGTAGCCACTCCTTTGCCTCATCCTTAAGTTGGAGAATGCTTCTCCTTATTTCCTTGGCTGAAAATTTGCTAAAAAAGGATGCCTTTTCTAGTTTAAAACGAGCAGAACATGAAAAGTCTAATCAGCATCGCTGAAGCCGTAGTTCTTCACTTCCTAATCAATGACACAGTTGTTTGCAACATTTTCTTCCCTGTGACAGCCTAAGCGGTGGCACACAAACATATGCCTTAGATATGTAAAACTAGATTTTGGCGTCTTCATCAAAGTTATAGTTTTTCCTCTTAGCTTTTCAATATCACCAAAATCCCATAACTACAACTCCAATTATGCTTAGATTATCACAACAATGTCAGAATGCATCATCACTTGAATTTTTTATTGAAATTAACTTCTTCTTGGTATTATGCCTTCAAAATACTATCGAGTTCTAGACATAAGAAATATCAATTATTAAGAACATGAAAAAACAAAAGGTCCAACAAGAGTGGAATAATTTCAATTAAATATGTCTAAGTTGGAATCTAAATCAAAATTAACAAAAACTAGTTCATATCTCTAGCATACTTTTATATATATATATATATATTATAAACCCAAATAACTCCATGAAATAGAGTTTTCACTTATATATCATCATGATTTACATTTGATTTTCATTTTTATTTTACTAGTAGATGATCAGAAAATACCTCTGTAAAGTATACTCTAACCCTAGATTAAGATTAGACATGACCTCATCCTAAACTTTTTTTAATAAAAAACTCATTAATGCATTATCTTGTCATCCTTTTTGTAATGAGAAATATATAATGGATATTGAAAAGAATAGAAAATCATGTAAAGCCGAGTTATGCTGTTTTTTTCCTTGATGTTTAGCTTTTAATTTATAATACTTCAATCAATCTAGCTTCTATTAAAGTATTAATCTAAGGTTGATTGATATTAAATTCTAAACTACTGAAGTGGTGTGATGAGTGTATTTTTTTTATTGTTAACTTATTCATTTTAAATTTTTTTATAAAGAACATGTAAAAATATTTTTTCACTTCCTTTCACGGAAAACTAAAAAATTTAAAAATAAAATAAAAATGTATTTTCTAAAATAAAATCAAATAACAAACCATACATTTCTATCTTTGTTAAATTTGCTTTATATATAATCAATATGTTCGATTGTGTTCAGGGAAATAAATTGACGATTTAATTTTATTGTACTAGATGCATGACTTTAAAATAGTGAACTAAAAGTTAAATATATTTTAGTGATATATTTAAATATGATTAATTGATCATGTAAAATAATTTTATATTATTGTCACACTTTGAAATTAAACTAATAAATTATAAAGTATTTTTGTTCAAAAAATATTTTTAATATAAAACTGTAAGCAAATTAAACCAACCAAACCGTCCTTCTATTGCCATGCATTAGAAATATTTATTGGATTGGTGATGGTAAAATCATGTTTTACTCTTTAAATCCCTTTCCTACTTTTTACCGAAATCGGATTGACATCCCTCTCTTCTAGACTTCACCGCTTCCCCCCTTTAATTATTAGAAACAAACATATTTTCAAACCAAACAAAACCACCGAAAGAAGGTGATATGAATTTTGGTAAATTATAAGATGGACTTCATATGTTTAGGTTTATTATTACCTCACATTATTAGTCATTAGATGAATATCATTTTTATTGGATGACTTGATCAATGATCAATAAATGATTAATAACAAATATTTGAGATCCATCATAAAACCTACCATGAATTTTAGGCTACTAGTACTAGACATAGAAGTTTATTGTGTTTGGACATTGATCGAAACAAATACATCGAAGAGGCAAACAAATGTTTTGCGGCGAAGGATATGGTCCTGTGTTATGGTGGTAACGTATACGACCTCAGACTTTTTGGAGCACTATGAAAAGCGTGAAAGCAATTGGGTCATAAAGTAGATATGGATCAGTAGATGATGCTTTGACAAAGAGAAACAAGGGACAGAAGCCCCACACCTCCCCATCATGGATGTCCTCAACACAAGGGATCCAAAACCACCCTTATGGGTCCCTCAAATTTTAATTTTCATTGATGGATGCCTAGCATCAACATCCGAAAGAAAAATCCTTTATTTATATATAGCTACAAATTTTACTATGGTATATTTAGCACATTTACTATAAAATGAATGCAATTTTTTTGTTGTGTTTGCTATGGTACCCTTGGAACTGAAAGGGTATAGAAACCCTTCATAGTTAGCACAATCACATTAAAACGTGTGTGTTTAATAACGCATCATCCTTAATGGTCAAACATTTATTTAAACCCTGATATTTATTTTTTTTTATAGTGTGTTTGGTTAATGAGTAAAAATGAGAGTTAAAATTATCTAAATTAGTGTCATGTGTAATTTTACGCATGAAATTTATCTAGAAAAATTTTACTCTTATTTTTACTCCACAATCAAACATACCCTTAAAGTTTCACCCCAAATATTACTTATTCAGTTAGTTGGTTAGTCATTCAGTTAGTGATAAATCAGTTACTCTAAGCACGACTACAGTGCCTTTATATTCAGCCTCTGTAATTGTAATTCCTCACCCGATTTCATACTTTCAATCTCAAGTATCAAACACTCTCTTTACTCACCAATTCTCTTGGTTTTCACCTTCTTTGTCACTGTTACTCTGATACCTAACAATATTCACCATCGAAAATATCCTCTAAAGCCTAAACCAATTATTGCGGGTCTAATATGATATGTCTAACAGACATGAAAACATAGGCAAGAGGTAAGTTAAGGTCCAGCCTATAACCGATGGGTATTAAATTATATTTTTGCATTCCAAAAGTTTAGATTTGTTGGAAGTCTCGCTCAATGCAGGGTTATGGTACACTTGTGGGGTTCTCTAAATGTTTATAAAGTTAATTACAAATTACTTATAAAAAATAAAAATAAAAAACTCAAGAATCAAATTAAAGTCATTGTAATGTAAAAGGCTAGCTAAATTAGTGAATCCTGCTAGTATGTTTATTAAATTATATTTGTTTTCTCTTTCCAAAAGAATTGGCACACAAGACTGAAAACTTCGTGGATTAATGTAGGCTAATAGTATTATATACCATGTGCTCACATGTCAAATTTCAACGGTATACGCACCAGGAAGGGGACTACCTAGCTATCTTCTCATTGCCGACGCAGACATTCATTGGACATATTGTTGGACGTGATTCATCCTAGGTAATTGACATCAATTAAAAAGTGGAGGTTCCAAACTCATTGATTAGCTAGCTAGAGAACATGTTCTGGACACGCCCTTATAGGGTTTGATTACATTAACTTTTACAGAATCAGCTTTGTAGACGTTATTATTACATTTGTTATGAGTTGTATCACATATTGCTGGCTTTAAAAATTGAAAAATATTATTTGCATTCATAAGATATATATCGCGTCAACTCATATCTCATTCACTATTAGATGAGATATAGATCCTCCTTGAATAAGGTTAATATTTC